>JAENPR010001162.1:0-205690 GCA_018135685.1 Themeda triandra | reverse complement strand
TGACAACATGTGTTTAATTACATTAAAGCTGGATATCACCACACATTTAGCATTTAACAAATAGTGCCGAAATTTGGTGCATGAGTAATAAACACATAAACAAAGCTTTTCTATGGCCGAATACCTTGTTTCGGGATCTAACGGTTTTCGGCTAAGGTAAGCTATTACTCTCTCTTTTCCATCAAACTCTTGCATAAGGGCCGATCCTATTGTCGGGCTATCGGCCGCCACATACGGCTTGAAAGGCTTCTCAAGTTGTGGAGGTACCAACAACCGGTGGTGCCTTCATATATTGCTTGATCTCATCAAAAGCCTTTTCTTGTATGTCACCCCCAGAACAAATTTCGATCTTTCTTGAGCTTCAACAATGGAGAGAAAGGCAATACTCTTTACGATAAATTGGATATGAATCTTCTCACGAAATTGATCTTGCCCGATAATGACTGCGGCTGTAAGGTTAGTTGGGGGTACAACTTTGTCTATTGCTTCCATGCTCTTTTTTCCAACTTCTATCCCTCCTTTGTGGATCAAGAACCCCAAAAACTCTCCAGCCGAGACTCCAAAAGCACACTTATTTGGATTCATCTTTAAACCATGCTTCCTTGTGCACTCCAGAGTCTTCCTCAAATCAGCTAAATGTCCTTCATGGTCTCTGGACTTGACTACCACATCATCAATATAAATTTCTACAATCTTGCCGATCAACTCATGAAAGATATAATTCATGGCTCTCTGATAAGTTGCACCAACATTCTTCAATCCAAATGTCATCACTATCCACTCAAATAACCCAATATGGCGAGGACATCTGAATGCAGTCTTTGCAATATCTTCAAGCTGCCATGAAAATCTGATTGTAGCCGACATTGCCATCCATAAAGCTAATGACTTCATACCCGCTGCTGCATCAATTAGTAAATCGGCCACTAGCATTGGGTAACCATCCATGGGAGTAGCTTTGTTGAGATCTCTGAAATCTATGCATACTCTCATCTTCCCATTCTTCTTGTAGACAGGTACTATATTTGAAATCCATTCTGCATACCTGCATGGCCGAATAAAGTTTGCTTCAATTAATCTCTCAACTTCTTTCTTTACATCGGCCAATACCTCCTCTTTATAGATTTTTCGTGGAGGTTGTTTGAAAGGACAAAATCCAGGTTTTATAGTCAACTTATGCTCAACAATCGATCGATCCAATCCGGGCATCTTTGTGTAATCCCAAGCAAAACAATCCTTAAACTCCTTCGACAACTCTATTAATTTCAATTTATATTCTGGGTCTAAATTTGCAGCGATATACATCGGCCTTGACCTTGTGCTATCACCAACATTGATTTCTTCTAACTTGTCGGCCGACATGAAACCACGACCCGGTTGCCTTTGTTGCCATCGATTGGATTGCCCATTAAAAATTACTTGTCGAGCCCATTGCTTGGATCGGTTGTTGATCTCTGTCGAATACATTGACGGGACCTTCTTTCCACTTCTTACCCGAGAGGCAGTCTTGTCCATCATACTCCCAATAAAGCGAGGCTCGGAAGTGGCAACACTCACCGAATCATCAGCTTGGACAACCTCTACATCATCTCCTATCCACTGAATAAGAATTTGATGCATAGTTGACGGTACACAGCAATTAGCATGGATCCAATCTCTGCCCAAAAGCATGCTATATGCCCCCTTGCCATCAATGACAAAGAAAGTAGTGATCAATGTCTTGGATCCAATCATCAACTCCACATGTACTGCTCCACGAGTATCAGAAGCATTGCCAGCAAAATCTCTAAGGATCATGTCAGTCTGCAACAAATCCTCACTTATCATACCAAGCTTTCTAAAAGTAGCGTAGGGCATAATATTGATAGCAGCCCCTCCATCAACAAGCATCTTGGTTAAAGGTTTGCCATTGACATATCCCTTCAGGTATAATGGCTTCAGGTGACGATTTTAAGCGGCTTGTCAAAAATTGCTTGCCGAGTCAACACAAGTTGAGCCATCGGTCTCGGCATTCGGTCTCATCAAAATCTGAATATACTTCATCCGAACTTCTTGATCTTCGGGAGCTCTAAACTCGATGGGATAAAGAACACCATGTTAGCATCAACCGAAGGACCTCCCATCATCCTTTTTCTTAGGACGCCACCTTGATTTCTTTTCGGCTAATTCTGTTTTAGCTCTTGATTTCTCAAGCTGAACTCTTCTCTTACGGCTTCTCCGCGAGACCGGAGGGCACCATTGTCCTTTTTGCCACACAGTATGAACTTTCTTACGTACTATGGACATTGCTATGAGCCCAAGCTTGATCTCGCAAATCTTTTCCTCGATGTCCATCAAAATTATTCATTTTTATGCGCCGATCATCCTCGGAAATTCTTATTCCAAGTCTATCATGGATGGGACGGCTGTTGACTCGAGATTGCCTATACTCTGAATATTGATCACTGCATTCAGGACAATTGTTCCTAGCAGGCAATTTCAAGGCTTCATTCCAACAGTGTCTGAAGAAAGAACAGTTCCAATGTGATTGCTCTTGCATCCTCATATGCTCTTCCTGTTCTCTTTGGCGTACTTCTGCTTCATATCTCCGGCGTTCTGCCATGAACTTGCGCTCCTCTTCAATGTATTGCTGCTCCTCATCATACTCTATCTCCTTTTCCCTCGGCCACTTATTTAACAAATGTCGTGCTGTAACTTTGCGCTTTGGCTCAGTGTGAATTCGGCAATTTCCTTTAGCTGCATCTGAAGTTTGACCTTTCTCTGTTCGGCTATTTCTGAACCGAATTTGTTGCACTTCCTCCTTGGTAACCTGCCGATTAGGGTCAACAGCACCACTCTCTTTGGCTCTTTCAGAGGTCAAAACCTTCATCTTTCCCTTTTTCTTTGATTCACTGGCATCAACCATGCCAACAAAGAAAGAGATCATATTCGAGGAATGGGTTCTTGTCTACCTTCATCTTGCCATCAAACCTCAAGTGTCCATCTTGAATAGCTTTCTGAATCCTCACTCTGAACACTCGGCAATCATTGATATGATGAGAATTTGTATCATGAAACCCACAGTACTTCTTATCCTTTACCCCTTCGAGTAGCGGCATAGGATGTCCTTCGGCAACTTGACGCGTCCCTCTTGGATTAGATACAAAAAGAGCTTATCGCTTTGACATCAAAATCATAAGATCCCTTTTCTTCTTCACCCATCGGTGGCCCGACCAAAGTGGGCTCCTTTGTCCAATTCAACTCTGCGGCCAGCTACTTCATCTTCATCCTCATATTCGAGATGCTTCTTCCGAGAAATCCTTGATACATGTCAACGGTTACCTTGTTCTTCGCAGAAAACGAGCATCCCTTGAATCCTAGGGCTTGATTGCTCATGGCTGTCGGCTTTTGTGCAAGTTTGTCCAAGGTCTTCAAACTCCATGCCAAATAGCTTATCTCGATATGTGGCGGCATGCTGCAATGACCAATTGAAGCGAGCGGTCATCGGGAATAGTCGAGAATAGCACATGTTCTTTGCTTCTCTGAATCTACAAAGATACTCCATTGGCGTTTCAGTGGTCTTCATCCTCATAGCCCATAGATCAACCATCTTCTTCTCATTGGTTCCTGTATAAAAGTATGAATGGAACTTTTGCTCCAACTCGCCCATGTACCAATGGAATTAGCCGGGTTGTGATGCAAACCATGTGAAAGCCGGCCTGTTAGAGACATAGGAAAATATCGATCCTCCAAGCTTCATCACTAGCGGCTTCTCCAAGTTGCATCAGATATCTGCTGCCATGCTCAATGGTACTGGTGTCATCCTGACCAGAGAACTTGGTCAAATCCATTGGTGGCTTAACTCTTGGTGGAAGAGCTACCCTATTGTACCACTCTGGAAAAGGAGATTTGTATGAATATGTCTGATGCTTTGGTTTCAGGCCGAATTGATTTTGCATCATATCAGCCATTCTGCTTAGGAGCTCATCATTTGCATCTTGTGCTCCCTGTCTCCTAGAAGGTACTCCTGCACTCCTGTACCCTGGATTCGGTAGAGCACTCAAAGCACTGTAATCAGTAAATTCACTGTACCCATTTCCATAGACACTCTTCTGCAATCTGTTTGCCACTGGAGAAATCTTGTAAGCAGATGCAGGTATATCTGTTGTTGCACCAAAAGCTACTTGGCCATGGGTTTGCTACTCGTAACAGGAGGCTTCTCTTTTTCATTATGAACGGCTCCATCCTTGCTTGTACCGACCATTTCTCCTACTCCAGCTGACTTCCCGGAAAATTGCTGAGTGTTAAAGTACACTGGCCCAGCAAGCTCTCCAAATTTTTCTTCAAAGCGCTTGTCAACTGCTGGACCAAAAGTTTCAGCCATGATCTTGCGAAAAGTGCCCAGAAAAGCTGTATTGTGATTCAACATAGTATCTCCCACGGCTTTGTAGATGGCTCCAACTACCCTCGCATCTCTTCCTCGTCGGTAACATCGGATGACCATGAAGAAGAACTCGTGGCGTGATTGTTTGATCATCACCCCTGCCACTCTTGTTCTTGGAAAAAGACATCAAACATTTCTGCTGAAACTATTCCATCGCTTGCTCCACCATCTGGCGTTGCTCTGGCTGCAGCTCGTCCAAGGTCACGTTCAGAACGTGACTGTTGTCAATTTCCGATCCCATCTTGAATTGAGAAGTGGTCCCACCGGGCGTGCCAAAAAGTGTGTTGACACAAAATGTGGCGCACTTTGTGTCTCACACACGGCAAGGGAAAGCCTAGCTTCAATCGGGTGCTCGAGCGTCCGAATCCGGTGGCGTGCCCGATCGATTTGACACGAAAAATCGACAAGGGATAAAACGGTAAGATCATAAGCTGGAACGTCTTTGGGTGAGACCAGATAGTTCCATCTTTATGGCCACGAAGCCACTTACGACGACATATAGCTATAGAAGCTATCTGTCAACAGATTGCAGTTCATTCGGCTAATGTGACATAACTGATGTAAAAAGAACGAACTTGCCGAATATGATAGATGAAGACATGTTTGAACAAGATTAAATCATTAAAGCATGTCAAACTACTTCTCAGGTTTAAAGCATCATCAAGCACTAACAATTAAGAAATAAGTAACTTATAAATATAAATCTACTAAACAACACATGCATAGGCTACTCCAACTAGTCTGCCGCACGTCTAGCCTTCATAAACCCGTCGAGCATAAACCCAAGCAAGCTAATCCACCGCATGATACCACTCGCTATGAATTTATACCACTCTCTACTACTAGATCAATCCACCGCATGATACAATCTAGCAATAAAAAGCTAAAAGCACGTAATTACCTAACAGATCTATAAATACTCGCTACGTGTATGAAGCATAACCGTATCGGCAAGATTGCCGAATCGGGGTCCATGAAGAAGGAACAAACAAGCAACATGTAAAAGGAGCCTATCAGATTAAACCAATCTCTAGTCCACCAGATGACTAGCTCTAGAGTAACCCAAAGACTGCATCTCGCATACACGGTACCCGGTCTGTCAAGGCTTATCTACACATAACATGAATGAACCCGCAACACGTGACAATCTAGATCGATGTAATTCGGCTATGTGAGCTTGATCTACTTCGATATTGAATAAGCATGAAAGAAACGATCAACAAGCCGAAAGAGTATCAATCTAGATTGGGCAAAAGAGTGTTGCAAATAATTAAACGTTAAATAAAACATGCAACACGTGGTAACTTAATGAATCTATTAGATCTTGCCAAATCTAAGAGAGCCGATAACTATTTCTACTCATGTCTTAATCCACCGCACGATACAAGGCACAAGCAAAAGTTTCCCATCATTAAGCTTAAATCCGTCGCACGATACTAAGCAAAACGGATGAGACTACTTGCATCACATCTAAATCCGCCGCACGATACTAGACATGATAACAAGGTTGCCGGGACTTACGGAGGTCGACGGATCGATTGGCCCTCTCGAAGAACTCGACGACACGACTAAAGGACTCGAAAGGGTGGCGCGTAGCCGGTTGTATTGATTTGGTTGTGAACCCTTATTACAATGGTCGAGGGTTTATATTTATACCCTGGACAGAACATGAGTCCTAAGCACTTATGAACTATTTAAACAAAATTGGAAAGACCAGACACGCTAACTCTATCCATAATCGGAGTCCTTGACTATCACGACTCCTTCCCTTTCTGGTCAGTTTCATCTTTCCTTTTGTCGTCTCCAAACGAAGCCGTTACCGACCGCTTGATTGTTTGCCGAACACACGGAAATTAGCCGACCGCATACGCATTTGCCGAATTACTCTCTCTGCTCCCTGCGGGTCCACCTGTCATATTCTTGACCAAATTCTGGTGTTAACACGTACATAACAGGCAAATGGGCCGAAAGCCTACACCCGATATGGTTAGTGAGGACTGGGTAGCGAATGCGGCATTTGGTCTGACGACACCACAAATCCCAAAACCTCCCATTCCAGCAAGACACAAGCGGGGTATGCGGGTGGTAAAACAAAAATCAAGGTATTTGCAGCCATGATAAAAACCAAGAGCCTGGACCAGATTATATAATCTAGCCATTCAGCCTCTAAGACGGGTTAAATTAAGAACTCACCTAACAAATGTACGACGGCGTTATGGCGTAAAAAGGTGCTTCACGGCACTATGACCCAAGCAGTATTATATATGCATAACATCCCACATAATGCAGAACCATGCCGGTCAAAACAAACTCATCCCGCCCCAAAACCAAGGTTAGTAGGAATGAGAGGAGTTAGGAAAGGAGCCAGCACTCGTCCTCCCATTTCAGTTGTGAGCGCTGAGCAAATAAGCACAGCCAGGTTCAACTCGGGAGGAGTCAGGAGGGGAGTCAGTACTAGTCCTCCCGTTTCAGTTGTGAGCTTGGAGCAGTTAGGCGCAGCCAGGGTCGAATCGACTGCCTAAGCAAAAGCAGCAGGCGCGCAATAGCAGAGGTGCGCAGAATCGCGCGCCTCCCTATTCCCAAGAATGACTGGAAGTTCCAGCTCCTGCACGGCGACTAGTCCATATTTGGGATTCCAGCCCACAGAAAGCATGGGGCAAACATAAGGCCTGGGATCTAGTCAACGGATGAGGTTTAGTGCTCTACCCGCCCATAAATGAGAAAGGGCACAGGCGCGCCCATTCGGGTGTTGGAAGCCGAGTCTTACCACTTCGAGATAGAACTCACCCAGTTTTAGCCAATAGGGCTATACAGAGTTCCATTCAGTGGCCGTGCAGAGCGCATATGCACTTTGTAACAACCATGACAAACTCTACGTGAAAACAAACGCTGGAGGGCTTAACTTAAAAAACCACGAATGCGCCCTCCACCGCTCAAATTCGGGGGGGCGGCGCACTAAGACTCCATGCAACGCTGGAGGGCTTAACTCAAAAAATCACAAATGCGCCCTCCACCGCTCAAATTCGGGGGGGCAGCGCACTAAGACACCATGCAACGGCCGGAGGGCTTAACTCAAAAAATCACGAATGCGCCCTCCACCGCTCAAATTGGGGGGGCGCGCTCTAAGACTCCATGCAACGGCCCGGAGGGCTTAACTCAAAAATTACGAATGCGCCCTCCATCGCTCAAATTCGGGGGGGGGCGCCCTAAGACTCCATGCAACGCTGGAGGGCTTAACTCAAAAATCGCGAATGCGCCCTCCACCGCTCAAATTCGGAGGGCGGCGCACTAAGACTCCATGCAACGCTGGAAGGCTTAACTCAAAAAATCACAAATGTGCCCTCCACCGCTCAAATTCGGGGGGGCGGTGCACTAAGACTCCATGCAACGCTGGAGGGCTTAACTCAAAAAATCACGAATGCGCCCTCCACCGCTCAAATTCGGGGGGCGGCGCTCTAAGACTCCATGCAATCTTGGAGGGCTTAACTCAAAAATCACGAATGCGCCCTCCACCGCTCAAATTCGGGGGCGGCGCCCTAAGACTCCATGCAACGCTGGAGGGCTTAACTCAAAAATCGTGAATGCGCCCTCCACCGCTCAAATTCGGGGGGCGGCGCTCTAAGACTCCATGCAACGCTGGAGGGCTTAACTCAATAAACTCACGAATGCGCCTCCACCGCTCAAACTCGGGGGCGGCGCTCAAAGTCTCCACACAACGCCGGAGGTCTTAATGAGGAATTTTCCCGAATGCGCCCACCACCGATTAAACTAAGGGCGGACACGGCATTTCACACAATGATGGTGCGCTCAACAAAAATTATTCTAGGCTCTATTCGCCGATCCAGCGTCCGAATGCGTTGCTGGAACGAAAGTGGTAGCATTATCGCATAGGTAAACGACTGGATAGTTAAATTACAACCGCATTCGGTGCTGGTGCCACGAAATATGTTCAAACAGTTCTAGGGTTCCCCGAACCCCGGCCACGTAGGGCCACAAGCACGGCCACGCAGGGCCAAATACGACGAAGCTAAGTTTTTACAAGAAAAGATGGATAGATCAAGAGTTGGCCGCAGTATCGTCTGCAGGAGATTGAGGACGGGGCGCGCCAGCTTCGGTGGACGCCGCCGCGGAGGGGTTAACGGCACCCGAATGATCGCCCTATGCAGTACCTTCGGGCGCAAGAGCCACCTCCAGGGACCGCAGCGTGTTGGAAGACGGCGTGTTGCCCGCCGCGGCCGCCTCGCGCTCGTCCCTATCCCGAATGTAGGCCATAACCCGGTCACGGATAATGGCCTCTTCCGCCTCATCTCCCTGCAAGAAAGAAATACGAAAGTGATCAAGTTGGCTAAAAGATTCATAACCAGACCCATCATAAACAACAAGCGCCATTCGGCAGCTTTTACCTCCGCCACGCTCAGTGCCGCGCGCAGCAAGCTGAGATTGCGACCGCCACAGCTCCAGAAGCCACTGAAGAACTTCATGGCGGCCTCATGTGCGTCCCTATCCGGGGCCCAGAAGCGGTCCACGTCATCGGGAGCCAAAAGCGTTGCCGCGCGCGGACAGCCCGCGTCCTTCAGCGCCTTGCACAGCGCACGGGTGGTTTCAAGGGCAGCCCAGCGGCGTCCGAGCTCCATTTGGCCCTCCAAGGCGGCGAGCCCGGTCCGGAGGAACCTGGCGAAGTCGAACACCGAGGTATCCTCCCCGATGGCGGGCACCACCACCTCGTCACCAACTCCAGCCACCAGGCGCGCGAAGATAGTAGCAGCCTGGTTGAGTTCATCGAGTTGTTGGCGACGGGCGGACCACTGCAGCTGGTTCTGGGTGTTCCTTTCAGTCCTGGCAGTGCGGGCGTCTGCTTCGGCCTCCTCGCGCGCGGCTTTCTCCCTATTAAGCTCGGTGTGCGCTTGCGCCAGCTCTTCTTTCAGCCTGCGCACCTCGGCCTCACTTTCGGTGAGCTTAGACTCAACGAAAGCGACCGCGGCGCAGTCCTGCTTGGCGAGCGCAGCACTTATAACAGATTGCTGCGCGAGGAGGAGCAGTGAGAATTTAAACAACCCAAATTGGAAAAGGCTTTGATCATTCGGGGTCGACAACTTACAGAAATTGCGTGGAAGTTGATGGCCGAGAGGAGCTCCAGGCGATCCACCTTGGCCAAATCCCTTTTGGTGGTGGTGGCACTAAAAGAGGTGCTTCAGGTCCGCAAAGCGACACTGCCGCGCCCGACGGCCGTTGCTTGCGCGGGCATCCACCCCCGCGATTAAGCGTCGTCGGCCGCCCCTAGAGCACGAGCAAGTTGGTAAGTCCTTTCACGGTCTAGGCTCATGTCTTCGGGAGATGAGCACCCTGAATACACGCGCATGTGGTCGCACTCGTCTGGGGCTCGCTCTAAGGAGAGCCTGCCATGTCCAAACATAGCACACGCTACGGTTTCGGGGGTCATGCGACTGAGCTCGCGGTGGAATCGGGACTTACCAGGTCTCCTGGCCGGATTCGGGTTCTGGTCCGAAACTGTTCGGGAAACTTCAGCGGGAGCAGGCGGCGGCATAGAAGCAGGCGCCGCAGTGGCTGCAGGTGCAACCGCGGCCTTGGGCCTTTTCGTCATCGCGAAAGCACCCCCGGAGGTGTCTGCCGGCCTTTTTAAGCTCATGCCCAGGGAGCTCAACGTTGGGTGCGCTTTCGGAGGTAAGCGGCATGGGTCAGAAATTTTCTTGCGTGTTCCAGCCATCGAGCTAGAACCGCCGGTATCGTCCTGCAAAACATATGGATGAAACTGTCACATTAGTCCATGTCACCCGAGATGTCAACGGCTACGCCCTAATGCGCAATGCGTATCTTGCTGTACCATCTTGGCATGCAAAGGTTCCGGGACCCCCAGGAAGTCCAATGAGAATTTAGTGCTGCTTTTCAGAGGTTTGGTCCACAATCGTCTGGCCATTTCGTGGCATACCTGAACATCGTGAGCCTCCGGCTCCGGGCATTCCCGGCTTTGCCTCGCGCGCTTTCGCTTCTCGGCGGCAACGGTGCTGGCAGCCCGAATCGGCGCAGAAGGACCAGGATGCCGAGCGGGGGCTGATCTGGGCGCTCCCGATTCTGGTCCGCTCGGGGCGCCACCCTCCGGCTCGTTGACATCATCGCTGCTTTGAGCCTTGGGCGCTTTCGGAGCTGGGGTGGCCTTTCCGAATAGGGGATACCCATGTAGTCCAGAGCGCGGTTTTTCCTAGGAGAATTTCCAAGTCGAAGCATTTTCTTCTTGTGCTCCCTTTCTCCATATGGCCCGCACAACCGGACAGCCTTCTTCTCCAGAGCAGCCAAGTACGCAGCATCTGAGTCAAAGTGATCCGGGCGCTCGAGAAGGAAATTGGGACCCCGATAGCCATTGATGTCCCGAATAGGCTCGAATTTCACAGATTCACTTAGGGGCCATTCGTCCATAGCTATCATTTCTTCTGCCAAGTCACGGCTAGTTTGCCGGCTGGCGGTAAGAGAATACGCTTCCGCGACCGCGTGATCTGCCGGACCGAAAGTGTCGTGAGGCGAATGTTTCTCGCCAATCATCACGGCCATCAAAGACACCAAGGGGTTTGCCCGGCGGTGCCTTACTCTCTGGGCAGCTTCTATCTCCTCGTCCGAGGCAACCCGAATATAAAACCAATACTTGTTCCAATCTTCCCATTTTTCTTTGAAGGTGGGCACCAAGCAGTTCTGCTCCTGCCCTGGAGCCGGCACGAAGTTGTAAGACCCATATTCGGTGCGAATATTGGGCCGTCCATCAACTTTCCCCACTTTCGAGTGGAAGTGGGTGCTATGGAGCTTCACGAATTGGGCAACACTCAGCTCGTGGCCCATCATCTTCGTAGCCATGGCGTATGTGATGAGCCGGGTGATGGCATTCAGGGTGAGATGATGGATCTGCAGGCGGTATTCTTGCAGAACGGCTCCAAAAAACGGAACCACGGGAAACCTCAACCCGGCAATGAAGAAGTCGCGAAACACAACTGCCTCATTCGGTCTCGGTTTTGGGGTAACCTCGTCCCCCGGGGCTCGGCTCCTTTCGCGCTCAAACGCGCTCAGAAGGCCGCTGCGTTGGTACGAGTTAAGTCGCTCCTCGTCAACTTTAGATCGGCATATGATGCCGGTGTGCCCCTCGATTCTGACCCGCCGGCTTCTTCGGGCCGGGCCAGATTCGCCAACTCCACCCCCATCCGGTCCGGTGGATGCTGCGCTCCCCTCTGCTCCATCATATTCCACAGATTCGGCATATTCTTCACCCGCCACTCCAGCGCTCCCTTGGCCGCTAACTGTTTCTTCAGCGGACAAATCAACCACGGGCGCCGCTATCGTGGGCGCTACAGCGCGAATAGGTTCAACTATTTCTGGCTCCCCCAAGCTGGCTGCAGAATTATGTGACATGTTCTCTGATCCGGAATGGCTTAGCTGGGCTGCCAGTTTAGCGCAAAAAGCGGAGAGCCCAGATGCGGTGTCGTGGGCTGTTCCGGCCGATTCCCCGGACGAGGAGCTTTCGGACATAGGCGTTCACTCCAATAGGGTGCCTAGGCTTCCGAGCTATGAAGAAAAACGAAACTGCGTTCAATAGGGCCGATAGTAACATTTGTACCTTACCTAATCCTCCTTGCCCAGCCCCGAAAGCCTAAACAACGCAAAAGTAAACGAAAGTACAAAACCCTTACCGAATGAGGAGGAAGAGTCCGGATGCGGAGACCGGAAGCGATCCTCGAATGCATCAGGGGTAGGCACGCAGGAGCTAAGTGTAGGGTTATGAGGGTGCTATGCTAGCCAGAAAACAAAACTTTTTCTACCTCATCGCCCAGGATCTACTACTAGTTACAGATTACGGGATTACCTTTAGACGCGCAGATGCAGCGGAAGACGACTTGATGTAGTCGAACGCGTCGCAGCGGTGCCGTGCGGTGCGTGGTCGTCCGGCAACTCCTCCCACCACTTGCGGTTCGTGCGGTTCGTCCTTGTGCTCCGGATGCAGCACCTCCGAGGTGTCACACACGTACGAGGGAGAAGCGTGCGCCTCCGGACTGCTAGGTCCGCGAGGAGCGAAGGCGAGAGCGTGGAGGGCGGCGGTGGCTGCCAAAGGCGTGGATTGTATTTGTTGTGTTTGGTTATGTGTTTTTGGCCACGCCCTCCCCTCTTCTTATATAGGTGTCTCTCATGTGCTTTCCGAATTGGAGCGCATTGGTAAACCTAAGCCTTGTCTAATTCGAGTCCAACTCGAATTAGGCTTCCACCTCTTAAGCGTGCGACCCTATGGGTTCACGCACACATAGACATGGGCCGAATACTCCTATTCGCCCAATAGGCGACAGATGGCCTCTAGCAAGGCATGACAACTCCTATGCGTACGCAAATGATCATATCGAGACGAACCACTACGACCATATACAAGTTACTCCCTTGCCTCATGATATATGGTTCAACTCGTGGGTTAACACTTAACCCAAGCACGGCCATGCATTTGTTGATCCAATCACTTGAGTGATCCGGTGATATCGCTCTCAATAGAGAGGGGCAAGTCCCATCTTGATTGTCTATGTCTCGCGACATGCTTCTCGACAAACCCGAAGACATCCTTTATAACTACCCGGTGACGGAGTAGCGTTTGTCGGTCCCTAAGCAAGTCGATACACATCTCGAGTACATACAACAATCTCGGGTCGAAGGACATAACGTATATGATGTGTATAGAGACAATCTCATGTCGGGTCGATCCGGCCTACATGTCATACATGTGCCCACATTATTAGTTCGACATCTCCATGTCCATGACTTGTGAAACATAGTCATCAACTAATAATGTGCTAGTCTAATATTCATGTGTGTCCTCACATGAACTCCGACCGAGGGACGAATATAGAATAACCATACAAGTAAAAGAGTTCCACGAGGCAATTCACATAATTGCCAATCAATACAAGTTGTCTTTAATGGATATTCAATGGACACTTTATATATCATGGATATAGGCGGAATATCATCATCTCTATGATTACCTCTAGGGCATATTCCCAACGGTCTCCCACTTGCACTAGAGTTAATCTCTAAGATGTCTAATCCCCATAGACCTCATGTGCGCCTCATGCTTAGGCATGTGGAAGAGCCTTTGTCAACGGATCTGCTATATTTAAATCCGTATGTATTTTGCACATTTTAATTTCACCTTTCCTTTGCGGCTTCGGAAGCCGCAATGTACTTGGCTTCTATTGTAGAATCGGACACTTTGTCTCCCGCTTGGAACTTTTCCGACTTCTTTGCACCACCATTTACCGTGAACACGAAACGATTGAGATTGTGAATCATCTACATCGGTTGGAAGCTAGCATCGGTGTAACCATTTACAACGAGCTCTTCCTCACCTCCATAGATCATGAACTCATCCTTAGTTCTTCTCAAGTACTTAAGGATGTTTTTAACCAATCTGTGACTCTCACCGGGATTGCCTTGGTACTGCTCGCAACACTTAGAGCATATGAGACATCGGCGAGTACATATCATGGCATACATGATGGAACCGTTGCCGAAGCATATGGAACCTTACTCATGCGTTTGCGCTCTTCATCGATGAAGGACATTGCTTGTCGCTAAAGCGCATACCATATGACATAGGCAAGAACCCTTTCTTGGATTGCTCCATGTTGAACCGTTTCAACACCTTGTCAATATATGTATCTTGGCATAATCCTATTAGCCTTTTCGACCTATCTCTATAGATCTTAATGCCCAAGATGTATCTTTGCATCTCCCAAATCCTTCATAGAAAAACTATTATTCGGTGAAGTCTTTACTGATTGCAACATAGGAATGTCATTCCCAATCAATAGTATGTCATCCACATACAAGATTAGAAATACAACGAGCGCTCCCACTAGCCTTTTGGTAAACACAAGGCTCTTCTTCATTACGACGGAAGCCAAACCTTTTGACAACCTCATCAAAATGAATGTTCCAACTCCGAGATGCTTGCTTTAACCCATAAATAGATTTCTTAAGCTTGCATATTTTTCCAGCATTATTTGGATCAACAAAACCTTCGGTGTATCATATACACGTCCTCTTCCAAATTTCCATTTGGAAAGGCTGTTTTAACATCCATCGCAAATTTCATAATCGAAATGGCGGCTATTGCTAGAATGATCCGGATAGATTTAAGCATCGCTCTTGGAGAGAATGTCTCGTCGTAGTCAATTCCTTGAACTTGCCGAAAACCCTTTGCGACAAGTCGAGCTTTATAGACGTGAACATTTCCGTCCATATCTTTCTTCTTTTTATAGATCCATTTGCACTCGATGGGTCTAACACCATCGAGCTGGTCAACCAAGTTCCAAACTTGATTATTTCCCATGGAATCTATCTCGGATCTCATGGCACTCGCCATTTCTCGGAATCGAGTCCATCATAGCTTCTGCATATGTTGCGGGTTCGTCATCGTCCAACAATAACGAGATCCCCACGCAATTCGCGAAGTCTTGCGATCTTCGTGGTTGTGGAGGTGTTTCGTGGCCACGGGCATCTCAACTTGTTCTCTACATTAGCGTCACTCGTAGAGTCCTTCTCGGCTTGGCTCATCTTGAACTTCTTCAAGATACACCTTTTGTCCACTCTTCTCTCTTTTGAGAAACTCTTTCTCTAAGAAAACACCGTTTCGAGCAACAAACACTTTGCCCTACGGCGGTTGTAGAAGTAATATCCTAAAGTTTCCTTTGGATATCCCACGAAAAAACACTTGTCCGATTTGGGTGTTAGCTTATCGATATAAGCCGTTTGACATAAACCTCACAACCCCAAATTTTAGAAAAGACAAACTAGGACTTTTCCCAGTCCATATCTCATATGGTGTCTTAACTACGGACTTAGATGGTACTCTGTTCAATGTGAAAGCGGTTGTTTCTAGAGCATATCCCCAAAATGATAAAGGTAGGTCCGACTGGCTCATCATAGACCGAACCATGTCCAACAAAGTCCGATTACGCCGCTCGAGACACGCCATTTCTCTGTGGCGTTCCGGGTGGCGTAGGCATGGAACAATTCCGCAACTCTTAAGATGATTGCTAAACTCATGACTCAAATATTCGCCTCCACGATCGGATCGCAAGGCCTTAATTTTCTTGCCACGTTGGTTCTCTACTTCATTCTGAAATTCTTTGAACTTTTCAAATGTTTCGGACTTATGCTTCATTAGGTAGACATAGCCATATCTAAAAAAGTTATGAAGTATTGAAAACCGCCTCTAGGCCGTCGTGCTCATTGGTCCACATACATCACTATGTACTAGTTTCAATAAGTCGGGAGACGCTCTCTCGGGAAAACCCGAGAAAGGCGTCTTGGTCATCTTGCCTAAAAGGCAAGCCTCACATGTCTCGTAAGATTCAAAATCAAACGAAGTTAGAAGTCCATCATCATGGAGCCTCTTCATGCGATTTTCACTTATATGACCCAAACGACAATGCCACATATATGTAGGACTTAACTCATTAAGCCGAGGCCTTTTAGCATTAACATTACAGACAGGTGCATCATCAAGATTTAAAATAAATAATCCATTCATAATGGATATAGACTAGGAACAAAATAACAATTATTCAATTCCGTGACAAATCCTGACGGCAGGTGAAGTTGCATCGTCCCGACGTTCAACGCAGCAACTCTTGCATTGTTGCCCACGCGGAAATCAACCTCTCCTTTCTTCACGCTTCTACTTCTTATCATTCCTTGTATCGTATTGCAAATATGAGCAACCGATCCGGTATCAAATACCCAAGAATTGATATAAGAGTTAGCGAGGAAGATGTCTGTAACAACAACAAGCGTATGAGCGGGAGTACCTTTACTACCGCCGTCCTTCTCTAAGGACGCCAAGTACAGCTTGCAGTTTCTCTTCCAGTGACCATTCTTATCACAATGAAAGCATTTAGCATCGGCCGGTGGTCCGGCTTTGGGGGCGGGCGGAGCGGCTTAGAGATCTCATCTTTAGCCTTGCCCTTTTCCTTCCCCACCCTTCTTTCTTTTAAAGTTAGGCTTGTTACGGGACTGCCAACACTTGGCCACCGACCTGCTTCTTAATGTCGGCCTCTGCTTGTTTTCAGCATGCCACACAACTCATTCAAGCCCCTCTCGCCCCATGCATATGGTAGTTCACAATGAAGTTCCCATAGCTAGGCGGTAGAGACGAGAGAATGAAATCAGCGGCGAGATGCATCATCAGCGGGCTCATCGGTAAGGGGTGTCTAGATATTCCTCCTTTTTCTCACCACGAGAACAATTCTCGGTTGCGGATCCAATCCGCATAATTTGTTCCATTCAACTTATCTTTACGCAAAATAAATGGTTGCTTAGAAGACACTATTTAATCTACAACAAAAGTAATGCAAAATACTAAGACAAAATATCCATGATAGAGTAAATAATATCAAATATGATTTACTCCCACTAAAATCAATATCCCTCGATTGAAACTTAGTGATTCAAGACCCACAACTAGCAAGTCGACTAGTGAGCTTTAGCATCACCGCTAGAAGACATGATAGATCGGTAAGCAACTCTTTGCTAATCATATCGTATATGACTCTTGTTGTTGGATAGCATCTCTATGCTTGGGTTACCAACTTCTCATGCTCCAAGGTCCCTAACCGTTAGGATGACCTTGTTTAAGTAACCAAACCTTCTGGTAAGTATCCGATACGAACTGTCTAGTCAAGGAAAATCGATGGCACCCTAATTTCATAGACCCACCATCGATTGTACGAGACGGCGGTGCAAGGTTTGGGGGAGCACAAACTTAAACATTGCGAGGGATCGTTCTACTTCACTACCGCACGAATGTAGACAAAAACATTATAGCATATGAAAGTAGAACATGGTAAGAACGGCTTAAACACGGATATGACTTGGTATAGCCCATATTGTCATCCTCATGACATACATGCATCACATACACATAAGGGCTATACCGGTCATCAAAACCTGCAAAACAGGTAACCGATTCCGACTATAAAAAGTAAATCGTGAAAAACTCTATCTTCCAAGCCGTTTTTCGCAAATCTGACTCGGACCAAACCTATGGTTTGGGGTGTATGTAAAATTTTTTCTCTACAACTTTCGTTTAAGAATCGTCTCGATCCGAGTTACGGTTAAAAAGTTACGGCTGTTTTACGAACAGAACTTTTCTCAGCAACCCGGCGCCCGGTGGCTGATCCAATCTGCCACCGCCGCGCATCATATGCGCTCGGCACTTGACCTAGGGTTCAATTCGATCAATCTGATTGATCTCTAACTCGCCGTGATTGGATTTACATGTATCACTTAACTCGGATGGCGGAATTCCGACCGGTACGAATAGATCGTTACAAGACCAACGCGGCAAGATCATGAACCAAGATCAGAGACTCATCTAAAACCGCGCATATCATATATGCGACATCCAGAACCTATAACAACGCGGTATAGAGCTCCGATACCACCGAAGGGTTATGAGGGTGCTTCTGCTAGCCGAGAAAACAAAACTTTTTCTACCTCATCGCCCGGGATCTACTACTAGTTACGTTTACGGGATTACCTTTAGACGCGCGGATGCGGCGGAAGACGACTTGATGTAGTCGAACGCGTCGCAGCGGTGCCGTGCGGTGCGTGGTCGTCCGGCAACTCCTCCCACCACTTGCGGTTCGTGCGGTTCGTCCTTGTGCTCCAGATGCAGCACCTCCGAGGTGTCACACACGTACGAGGGAGAAGCGATGCGCCTCCGGACTGCTAGGTCCGCGAGGAGCGAAGGCGAGAGCGTGGAGGGCGACGGTGGCTGCCAAAGGCGTGGATTGTATTTGTTGTGTTTGGTTATGTGTTTTTGGCCACGCCCCTCCCCTCTTCTTATATAGGTGTCTCTCATGTGCTTTCCGAATTGGAGGCGCATTGGTAAACCTAAGCCTTGTCTAATTCGAGTCCAACTCGAATTAGGCTTCCAGCCTCTTAAGCGTGCGACCCTATGGGTTCACGCACACATAGACATGGGCCGAATACTCCTATTCGCCCAATAGCTGACAGTGGCCTCTAGCAAGGCATGACAACTCCTATGCGTACGCAAATGATCATATCAGACGAACCACTACGACCATATACAAGTTACTCCCTTGCCTCATGATATATGGTTCAACTCGTGGGTTAACACTTAACCCAAGCACGGCCATGCATTTGTTGATCCAATCACTTGAGTGATCCAGTGATATCGCTCTCAATAGAGAGGGGCAAGTCCCATCTTGATTGTCTATGTCTCGCAGCATGCTTCTCGACAAACCCGAAGACATCCTTTATAACTACCCAGTGACGGAGTAGCGTTTGTCAGTCCCTAAGCAAGTCGATACACATCTCGAGTACATACAACAATCTCAGGTCGAAGGACATAACGTATATGATGTGTATAGAGACAATCTCATGTCGGGTCGATCCGGCCTACATGTCATACATGTGCCCACATTATTAGTTCGACATCTCCATGTCCATGACTTGTGAAACATAGTCATCAACTAATAATGTGCTAGTCTAATATTCATGTGTGTCCTCACATGAACTCCGACTAGGGACGAATATAGAATAACCATACAAGTAAAAGAGTTCCACAGGCAATTCACATAATTGCCAATCAATACAAGTTGTCTTTAATGGATATTCAATGGACACTTTATATATCATGGATATAGGCAGAATATCATCATCTCTATGATTACCTCTAGGGCATATTCCCAACACTAAGTGCTCGCCCCCTCACGTGTCTCTGCCTTTTATAGGCAGGGGGCGGCCGTGGGGGAGCCGACGAGTCGGTTCACGTGAATCGAGGCAAAAAAACGTCTCCTCATCCTGGGGGCGGCGCGGGCACATAGCGCGGGAAGACGCGCATCCGGCGTCAATGCAGGGCGGAAACCCTGATAGCGCGGGAAGGCGTGCATTCGGCATCGCCGGGCGCCGGGACGGAAAACCCCGATAGCAAGGGAGGGCGCGCATTCGGCACCGACGGGCGCCAGGCGAAAACCCCGATAGCGCGGGAGGACGCGCATTCGGCACCGACGGGCGCCATGCGAAAACCCCGATAAGCGCAAAGCGGCGCGCGCGTTCGCGTCGACATCGAGGCCCGGGACGGAAAGCCCCGATAAGCGCGGGAAGACGCGCATTCGGCGTCGACGGGCGCCCGGAGGAAAACCCCGATAGCGAGAAGGCGCGCATTTGGCATTGACGTCGGGCGCCAGGCGGAAACCCGATAAGCGCGGCGGGCGCGCATTCGACGAGCTGGCGCGTTCGGCGGCCGGCGGGGAAGAAGAACCCGGATGTGAGCTGGTCGGTGGTTAGCCGGCAAAAGTGGGCCCTCGGGCCATTTACTTGTCTGCCCTGTGTCGGCTGCTCCTGTACGTTGAAATTAGGGTTGCCAGGGGCATTCTTGTACAAAATGCAACACGACTTCCTATAAGTAGACCCCTCAGGGGACGTTGTAAGGGACTTCTGGACTCCGTGCGTTTCAGCCGGGGCACAAGGAATATAAGGTTCGTGTTGTTCGTTTCATTTTGTAGTCCTACGTTTCCATTATCTCCTGTTTTGGTCCCTCAGGGGGTGCTACCCCAAAGGGCCCAAACAACAGCTTCTTTCTCTTTGACTTGAGCTACAATGAATCACTTATAAGCATCCAAGTTTGGTTTGAACCAATGATAAGCTTCTTCACACCTCATGAAGTATAAGGGTTATCTTTCCAATGTTGTACTTGAAACTTATATGCAATTCACACTAGATTAAGTACTTGGGTTCACTAGCTCATGAACATGTTATATGTTACCACTAGATCATACAAGACACAGAAGCAATAGTGGCACCATATAAACATTAAATTCTTTTGATTTTTATGAATGCTCCTAGACATTATGACTATATGCACTAAACAAGTCATTAGCAATGTATATATGCATATGTCAATCAATGTCACCTTTGCTTTGTTGGAGTAGAGGATAGTCACATAGATTTCAATTCATTACTCCAATAGCAATGTGAAGTCCATTCAATAGCTTGATGAAGCCAATAGATACCATGATTGAATACCATGCTTCACCCAATTGAATTTGGAACCACTTATGATCAAGTGCACTATCTTGTTGTGGTTGGCTTGCTTCTTCTTTTGATCTTTGCTTGCATGAGAGAATACCACTTGAATTATTACTTGATTTATCATGTATTGCTCTCTATTTGGGTGTTGCTTGCTCTTCTTGATCAATCCTTTTGATTGCTTCAACTAAGCATCTCTAATAATCCTTAGATCATCAATTCCATGTTGACCTTCCAAGTCTCTCCTACTTGGTTTACCCACTCATGGGCGGCAAGCCCCCTCAAGGGAGAAGTGATCTCTCTCCAAGAACCATCCTTGATACTTACTTGAATTGCCTTTGATTGATTGATCCATGGACTTAATATGATGAGTAACCTTCAAATCTTCTTTAAGTCCTTTTATTTCTTGTTTAAGTCCTTTTCTTTCTACCAAATGATCTTCAATTGTCACTAGAACTTATACTTAATCTTCATCTTGAGTTTTGATCTTGATCTTCAATTTGAGTGCCAAATAGTGTAACAAATACACTCTATAATCAAATGGCCTTGTACTCATTATTCTTCATGCTTCTAGATCAATTCAAAACCAAACTTTGGTTCCTCAACCACTTATAATCATGAATCCAACTTGAGGGCCTTTCAATTTGAGTGACTCTTGATTTATCCAATGTTTGTCATTTTCTGGCAGATTCTGTATCCTTCAAAGCATAATTCATATCTCCCAATGTACAGATCCAAATGCCATGAAATTTGGTGGAGATGTGTGACACTAAGTCTTCTAGTAGCTGTAAGAACTTGAGCTTCATTGGCCTTCCAGATTACTACCAGATTTCACATCTTCCCACACTGCCACATGCTGAAAACTGCTGCACTATAGCTGACAAGAACTACTCCAAAGGTAAAGCAATTCTTATCCAATTCCCATGCAATTTGTACAGCATCTTTAATCATAGGTATAGAGCATTCAAACCAAATTTCAAGCCAATCCAAATAGATTTGATCACTCAAACATGGCTATCTTCTCAGCTAGCTCAGATTTTGAACACTAGACAGATTTGAGCAATTGAGCTATGCTTCACCAAATGGAATCAAATTTGATATCAACTTTTTTAAATACCAACACAAGACATATGTCCATTCAAACCACTTACTAAAAGCCATCTTGTGATCATATCCGACCAAACTAATCCAAATTTGATTACTAAGCAATTAATCCATTCAAACATCTCATAGCAAGCATCATATGTATATTTATTCAATTCAATCAACTCATATGCACTCAAATGAATTAGATCAACTAGATATATACCTTGGCAGCTCATGATCATCCGATTAGCAAGCTTCAACTCAATATATTTGCAAGCCATCAAATATAACCAATTCTTCACCATAACTTGATTATTGCACTTGTATGTTGTAGCACATTGGACTTCACTTGTCATGACTTGGCATTGGGATGAGAATAGCACTAAGCTTTAATACTTGATTCAAAATGATGAACAATAATAACCCAATTGAATCAAGCCTCCAATGCCATGGTACCTACAAACATTCATCCAGTTTTTGATGGTACCCAAACTAGTTTGGGTCCTCTCAAGTTAGGAGCAACATACTTAGGCAAAGCCTTAGTATGAGTAGCGAGATGTTTTGTAATAGCAACCATAGAATTACCATCCTTTCTAAGTATATTATTTGTTTCAATTGAAATAGGCTTAGAATTATTACCTAGGGGACATGAATGAGCCATGGGTCTCCTTTCCCAGCATGAGTAGCATCTTCTCTTTGGTAGAGACTTTTCTTTATTGCTCTTGTGATGCTCCTCATTGCCTAGCCTCTCATGAGTTGCTTGAGTCTTCTTCTCAAGCTCGTTGGAACACTTCAAGGCAAAGTGTCTGTTGACAGCAATTATACCTAGATTTTACCCCATGAAAAGCCGTCAACAATGGTTGAGTTCGGAGATAACACCATGCCAGTGAGTAGTGACATAGGTACAATTGACTTGGTTCTAGATGTACGTGTCATTATTTGGGTGCAGTGCAAACGAGGCACTTTTCGGTGTTCGGGAGCTACAAATGAAGATAGAGCAACCAACCGGGATGGCAATGACCAAACCAACTCCACATTCATCAATGTCATATCCTCACGGAGTTAGTGTGCAAAAGATGAGCACAAAGGTCGGGTCGGCCGACGACATTTGTGGGTCCAATACCACCATTGTGCTTAGAATTGCATGGTGAAACTACCAAAAAGATGGCCCTTTGAGTCCACCAAAGGCAGGTCGACCGACCAAGGTTTGGGGCCATCTCGGACACCGCGGATCACCGAGACGTCAGGAAGACAGTGGTGGGTCCACCCCCCAAGGGGCTAGGTCGGCCGACCACCCTATGGTGGGATGCCACCTGTCCTGACTCACCACCGACATGCTGAAGCCTCCTGGAGCTGACACATGGCAAATGGGTAAAAACCCTAGGTCGGCCGACCTGGAGGTTGGGCCCACTCGGGGTTGGTTCACTCCACCGACGTTCCTTGCATATCCTGGACGTTGATTCAAGGCGGTTTGAGGTCGGTTGGATCCGAAGGTGGAGAAGCCACTTCACGCGGATCGATGACGTGGTGGTGGAGTAGCCCCTACTCCATCTCCCACTATAAATACCCCCTCACTCCCTCTCATTCAAGACATCAAGGAGAAGCCTCTTGAGAGCCATATAAAGCTATGTAGTCTACTATAGTAGTAGTAGTAGTAGTAGTAGTAGTGTGGGAGTTAGAGTGGGTCGAGCGAAGCTCGGAGTCTCCGGAGTCGCTATCTGGAGAATCTGGTATGTCTTCCTCTTGTAAGACTTTCATACTTTTCCTTTACTTTTCTGAGTATTTACTTTTAGTACTTACTTAGTATAGTATTACTCTAGTAGTAGTATTATAGTGTTCTAGCCTGTTTAGTAGTAGTAGTTCACTAGATAAATTAGTCTTGTCTGGTCGTTTCCATTGCAATAAGGTCCTGACAGACTAGAGCTTAGGCTAGGTCGTATATTTAGCTTAAGTTGTAGGCATTAGTGTGAACGTGGTGTTCGAGACTAAACCTACCGGTGGATGTTCGCCTCAGCGATTGGTTATACCATTCAAACTCCCAACGTGTATTAGCGGGGCGGTTGTGACGAACTCGGCCTTCCGGTTATATCTATTTACGTCGGGTAGGCCGATAGGTGCCCCTTAAAACCAAGGTATCGCTGGAATAGGAGCTAGTTCCCAGAAGGGAATGTTACACTCCTATTTGTCAGACATATCTCCAGCAACCAGGGGAATACAAGACTAGTAGTTTTAGTGTGTTGCCACTACTAGATTAGATTAGTTCACGGAAGTAGAAGTAGAGTCATAGGAGTCTTTAACTCACTCGTTGTCCTCCCACCTAGCTATCACTCTACCTTATAAACCCTTTAGCCCGCTCCTTGATCCACTCTTCCTATACACTCCGTTAATCCCCCTTCCACTAGTGATACTAGACTAGAGACACATGGATCTTCCCCTAATAGTTCCTAGCTACTGCTTTCCCTTGGGAGAAATATAAATCGACAACCCTGGAATACTCCTCGGTGAAATGCTACAGCGGTACATTCTGTGCACTTGCGGAATATCCAATAGATATAGAATTACCCTCCTGGCATCTCTGGCATTGCCGCCATACTTCTGGTGGTTGCGCTAAGAAATGCCAACAAGCATTTCTGGCGCCGTTGCCAGGGAAAGCGTCAACCTAGGAGTTTTAATAGGATCGAATCTAGGGTCAGTGACCAGTCTAGTTATCGATTAGTGTTAGGAGTTTTACCTCTCACTGTCTTGCTTCTCGAAGCGAGATGGTGCATGAACGGTTGTTGAGGTGAACTGGACATTGTCAAGTTCTACCTCCGGGTTCATTCGAACCTAAACCCGTTCAAGGAAGGAGGCTTTGCACTTGGTTATCAATTTAGCCATGACCCAAAAGATCATCCACGACTATTACGCACCGTTAGCGACTATGTCGCTACGGGTTCGCGGCTTAGCTTGGGGGATGCAACTTTTGAGTCTGTGCTTATCATTATGGTGCAAGCCAACCCGTTTGTGGGAAGCCACACGGGAAAAGCCAATTCCCATCTCCAATACTTCCTGTAGGTGTGTAGGACTTCTATCGTTAGAATACCTTCACAAAAGCCTTCTAACTTCGCCTTTTCCCATTCTGGGAAAGGCGAAGCGGTAGTTTTACACCAATAGAGAAGAAGTCGCCGTCAAGAGAAACCCTTGTCATCATTAGTGACGGAACGGCTCCATCACTCATAATCCAATCATAGATTGTGAGTGATGACTTGATCCAAGGATGTCGGTTAACCCTTTTGTGAATCTTTGTGCACCATTGTCTTTACTTCCTTTTTTTTCCACTTTAGTATGCCTTGGTTTGGTTGTGCTTCTCAAGAATGCTTCCATAGGCTCTTTAAATTAAGCATGGTGCTTAGGTTAATCTGCCTACCTTAATCAAATAAGACATGGGGTCAAGTTTGATTAATTGAACCAAAAATTACTAGTGTAGAATGTGGTTGTATACCTGGACTAACCCCTGCAGGAAGTTCAAATCCAAAAGGGTAAGTCGTTGAGATAGATTCACAAATACGGTGAACATTGAATGAAACCTTGATCAAGAAAAGAATGGAGATCTCGAAGGTTTGGCAAAGTGCAACCATCCCCATCCATCTCCAGAATGGAATGGTGCACACTCAAGCTCAATCGTCAATGGAGAGGTCCTGCTCTATGGACCTAAAACATGGAGCCCTCGGCGATAAGGTATGTCGGTAGTTATCCCATATTTACTTTACGCATTTAAATTTTGCATTTTCCTTTCATTTGCATGTTTACTTTTAGCACGCATATTTTATTTTCAACAAAATAAGTTAGACATAGGTAATAAAACTTGAGAAGAGTAATTAAAGGAAAGGCGAAATGGTGGGGCCACCATGGCCGGGTCGATCGAAATACCATGTGGGTCCACCACCTCTTCTTCACTACGGCTAGAAGCGGGGATCCATGGAGCGGCATAGGATGCTCAGGGGCTCCAAAGCCCAGGTCGACCGACCTGGACTTGGTGTCACCAGGCACCCTGCCGTCTCCCAATGATGACAACCATGGATCCTATGCCCACCACACTAGCCAGAATTCGAGGAGAGATGGTTCATTGCTCATGACTTTAGCTTAGGATGCCACTTCAAGCATCTTGAATGCTTTAGGAAGCAGGCCACCAGCCGAAGCCAGCATAGGGAGTAGCAATGCATACTTAAGTGTTCGCATGGTTCATGGAAATCACTTTGATGCTTGTCTCCACTTCTGCTTTCTCCTTTTTCACAAGACACTAGACATAGGAATCCAAACAACCTCAACAACTTTGGACCATGACCACCACCACCCTTGCCATCTTAGCATGACTAAAGTGGTGGGGGACACAAACCTTGGTCGATCGACCAGGTTTATGGTCCAAGGCTTGTAACTTTTAGCAAACACTTGGATAGATTCCTTGTCAGAGGAAGAGCATGCTGTATAGGGGCCAGGGCCAGGTCGGCCGACCTGCCCTTTGGGAGGCCTTGCCTTGCCCTTTCACCCCTATAACTAGCACCCCAAGTTGAGCTCAATACCACAGCATAACCAGCAGAATCATCTCGAGCTCACTTGGCCTTCTCTTTTCTCTTTAGTGTTCCAAGCCTTCTCAAGCTTAGTGTAGTAGTAGCCATAACCAAAAACCCAAAAACATTTCCCTTTCAAAATGCATGTTTCCCTTTACCTTTGCATTAGAACACTTAGTCATCATGCATAAACAAAATAAAAAAAGAACAAAAAAAATGAGACAACCTTTTGCTTAACCTGCTGAGCAACTTGGACCAGATGGGGCCCATGGCTGGGTCGGCCGACCCAGCCTTGGTGCCACCCACCTACCAACTCTGCCTCCCTGCTTTGCCATGCCATGTTCATGACTTGCTCAAACTAAAATCTTAAATCATGAAATGATTAGCTTCATAGGCTTACTTAAACATCTAGATGAAGCTAGCTTGGCAAATTCTGCAGCTTTAAGCAAACAACTTTTGTTGCACTTAGTTGGCTTGTGTTTGAGAGTGTCGCCAGTGCTTGGGGAGGCCAACCATGGGTCGGCCGACCCAGTGGTTGGGCCTACCTCCTTCCAACTTCTGGTATGTGTGATCATATAGCTATAGTATGATTGCCACAAGAAAAGGAAGACAGGAAACTGTCAACCTACATCTTAGAAGCTAGACTCCCTCACTCTCACCTCTTGCTTTAGCCAAGAAGATGAAGAACCTCGCCATCCCATTTAGCTAAGCAAGAGTGATTAAACCACTAAGCCAATAATAGCCTTGAGAGCTTCTTGCACCAAGGTTTTGAGTTGGTAGATCGCCAAAGGTAGGGGTCATCTGATCCCACCATTGAGCCTACTTATGCTCCTTTCATTTTGGCTAGATGTGTAGATTTAGGGACGACACTTGGATACTCAAGGGGTCTCCAAGTGTGGGTCTACCGACCCACACATGAACCTCATTGGCATCCTGTTGTCTTCTACTCACCTCACAAAAGAATCCTATACACACTATGCTAGCCAAACATTGAAAGAAGTGGTCCCTTGGTCCATCACTCTTAGCATAGATACTCCTCTTCACCTTGGGACCAAACCACCAGCTCATATCTGTAAAGTGGTCAACGAGACATGCTTGAGTGCTTCCATGGTTCATGGGAATCACTCGAGCCATGTCCCCACTTTTGCCAATCACCTTCTATCGTTCACCAAGCACTAGAATAGGGAATCACTAAAATATCACTACCTCTGATCCACAACCAGCCTTCACTCTCCTAGAATTCCATGGCAAAAGGTTGAAAGTGTTGAGAGGCCAAGCTTGGGGGTCGGCCGACCCCCACTTTGTGCCAATTCAGAGAAGGATTCATTAGGATTCCCTGCTCATAGTCTAATAGAACATTTAGTTGTGCTTAGGGGAGATCAGCCTACCTTAGCTTTAGGACTTCATCATTTGCCTTTCTCCCCCTGTGAACAACCTTGCATGTGAGCCCAAATCCATACTTAGAATCATCTTAAGCTCACTTTACCTTCTCTTCTCTCTCTAAGCTTAGGATAAGTAGAAACTCGCCTTTGCCCTCTTCCTTATCCTTAATCACTTCAAGAAGGGAGATGCCACGAGCATGCTCCCAAAGAAAGAAAGAGAGAGACATGTTAGGAGTGCACCCAACAAAGAGTGACCTCACTTCCCACTTTGGCACAAAGCAAGGGGAGGAGCCTTGCTCTCCTCCCCCTATGAACACATTTACGTTGTGAGCCCTTCTTCTAGTAGCAATAGAGTTTGACTTGTTCAATGAGCAAGTGTGGCGTGTGTCACTACCCACTAGCACACCCTGCTGTGGGAGTAACTATGCCCCACTAGGACCACTATCACTTGGGAGGACTAATGCTAATGCTAATCTTTGTTTTCCTAGCGTGTCCTTGTGTTGTCTCACCTTTTGCAGCTAAGAGAAGAAGTTGTTCTCTCCAATAAATGCCTTGTGCACCTCCATTGAGAGAAAGAGAGTCCAAGGGCTGCCTCATATCCGGCCCTCTTGGACTGCACAGGCAAGAAGCCAAAGTGTTGCAGGAACAAGCAGACCCTGTAGGTGAAAGTGTAGGAGAAGACGATGAGGTAAAGTCCATGGACATTCTAAGTCCATATGGAGACCTGTTCAGATCACACTCCAAGAGTGCGAACCCCTTACCCATGGGGTAGAGAGAGGCGCCATCAAAAGATGGACATGGACGGCCTCATCGATAGCACTAAGCTTGGCTCAATGAAGCGCCCAACCTCTACAGCTATACAAGATGAGCAAAAGCCAAGCTTGGGGGAGATCCTCTCCCCCACTAAGGTACGTTTATCCAAGATATGTTTTCTATCTTGCATTTTCTTTTATTTACTTTATTGCATTATAAAATAAAAGTTTGATTATAATAAAAAGGCTTATCTATATCATGCTTCATGAGTGCTATTCTTCCTATGGAAATGATTATTAAATTGCTAAGTTAATGTTTCTCTAATGCTTGTTTACAACTTAGCACTTCTCTAAGTATGGATTACTTGGCACTTTTAACCATCATGAACTTGATCACTTAGTGGGTTGCAAGTGCTAAAACAAAGTCTAAGTTGTTGTGAGATATGACATAGTTAAGATAAGAGCTCTATACTATTGTTCTAAGCATGCATGACCCGAGAATTTATTTTGGAAATGAATAAAAACTTAATTGTTCCTCAATGGTGTTGAAATTCCTACCACGGCCATATATACTTGGATGTGCCTTAGTGAGGATTCATACACCACTTGAGCGACTTGAGAGAAACCATTTGAGGAACATTCAGACTTCTTTTGAAAACTTATCAAAAACCTCGGCATGAAACTTGCTAAAAGAATGAGAAAAGTAGATGCTCTAGTCAAAGCATTACGTCTTCCAACATCCCAAGACTAAGTTAATGCCATAAGCCCCATGAGTGCTAGAGTAATATTGATGTGTTAGTATTGCTAATTTTTCCATTTAAAGAGAAGTTCTTTGTTGTGCACTTAGTATTATTGAGATGTTAACTTAGTGATAACACATGATCCACTGATGCTAAATCTTATTGTTTGCTCGGGACGAGCAAAGGTTAAGCTTGGGGGATCTTGTTGACGGCAATTATACCTAGATTTTACCCCATGAAAAGCCATCAACAATGGTTGAGTTCGGAGATAACACCATGCCAGTGAGTAGTGACATAGGTACAATTGACTTGGTTCCAGATGTACGTGTCATTATTTGGGTGCAGGTGCAAACAGGCACTTTTCAGTGTTCGGGAGCTACAAATGAAGATAGAGCAACCAACCAGGATGGCCAATGACCAAACCAACTCCACATTCATCAATGTCATATCCTCTGGAGTTAGTGTGCAAAAGATGAGCACAAAGGTCAGGTCGGCCGACCTGACATTTGTGGGTCCAATACCACCATTGTGCTTAGAATTGCATGGTGAAACTACCTGCAAAAGATGGCCCTTTGAGTCCACCAAAGGCAGGTCGACCGACCAAGGTTTGGGGCCATCTCGGACACTGCCAGATCGCCAGAGACGTCAGGAAGACAGTGGTGGGTCCACCCCTCAAGGGGCCAGGTCGGCCGACCACCCTATGGTGGGATGCCACCTGTCCTGACTCACCACCGACATGCTGAAGCCTCCTGGAGCTGACACGTGGCAAATGGGTGAAAACCCCAGGTCGGCCGACCTAGAGGTTGGGCCCACTCGGGGTCGGTTCACTCCACCGACATTCCCTGCATATCCTGGACATTGATTCAAGGCGGTTTGAGGTCAGTTGGATCCGAAAGTAGAGAAGCCACTTCACGTGGATCGATGACGTGGCGGTGGAGTAGCCCCTACTCCATCTCCCACTATAAATACCCCCTCACTCCCTCTCATTCAAGACATCAAGGAGAAGCCTCTTGAGAGCCATATAAAGCTATGTAGTCTACTATAGTAGTAGTAGTAGTAGTAGTGGTGTGGGAGTTAGAGTGGGTCGAGCGAAGCTCGGAGTCTCCGGAGTCGCTATCTGGAGAATCTGGTATGTCTTCCTCTTGTAAGACTTTCATACTTTTCATTTACTTTTCTGAGTATTTACTTTTAGTACTTGCTTAGTATAGTATTACTCTAGTAGTAGTATTATAGTGTTCTAGCATGTTTAGTAGTAGTAGTTCACTAGATAAATTAGTCTTGTCTGGTTGTTTCCATTGCAATAAGGTCCTGACAGACTAGAGCTTAGGCTAGGTCGTATATTTAGCTTAAGTTGTAGGCGTTAGTGTGAATGTGGTGTTCAGACTAAACCTACCGGTGGATGTTCGCCTCACTGATTGGTTATACCATTCAAACTCCCAACGTGTATTAGCGGGGGCGGTTGTGACAGAACTCAGCCTTCCAGTTATATCTATTTACGTCGGGTAGGCTGATAGGTGCCCCTTAAAACCAAGGTATCGCTGGAATAGGAGCTAGTTCCCAGAAGGGAATGTTACACTCCTATTTGTCAGACATATCTCCAGCAACTAGGGGAATACAAGACTAGTAGTTTTAGTGTGTTACCACTACTAGATTAGATTAGTTCACGGAAGTAGAAGTAGAGTCATAGGAGTCTTTAACTCACTCGTTGTCCTCCCACCTAGCTATCACTCTACCTTATAAACCCTTTAGCCCGCTCCTTGATCCACCCTTCCTATACACTCCGTTAATCCCTCTTCCACTAGTGATACTAGACTTCCTAGCTACTACTTTCCCTTGGGAGAAATATAAATCGACAACCCTGGAATACTCCTCGGTGAAATGCTACAGCGGTACATTCTGTGCGCTTGCGGAATATCCAATAGATATAGAATTACCCTCCTGGCATCTCTGGCGTTGCCGCCATACTTCTGGTGGTTGCGCTAAGAAATGCCAACAGTGTCCCATATCTCCACACTTGAAACACTTGATGTGAGCCAAATCTTTCTTCTCTTAATTCTTGCTCATCATCATCTTGGCATCTTGGATATGAGTTGGATTCCTTGCTCTTCCACCCCTTCTTGTCTTCTTCTTCTTCAAGTCATCAACTTTGTCTTCATGGTTGATCTTGACTTGATCTTGGGGTTTCTTTTCTTGCTCAACTTGTGGCTTTGGTTGAGCCTTCTCTTGTTGCTTCACCAATTGCTTGGTTGGGCACATTGAGGTGAGATGACCCCGAATGTGACACTTGAAGCACTTGACATGGTTAAGCCTCTCTTCTTCCTTCTTCAACTTGAGCTTCTCACCATTTGGGCAAGTAAAATGAAGGTGTCCCGCTTCATGGCATCGATAGCACATGGAATGGGATAGCTTCAATTGTTAAAGCTTCTTCATCTTCTTTTCTCTTTTCCTATCGCCCTTGTCATGCTCTTCTTGTTGAAGCCAAGGCCACACTTGTGACCATAGTATCTTTGAATCTTCAATATATGCTCAAAGGTGACTTTTGAGTTATAGCACCTCTCTAACTTGTTGCTCAATTTCTTCACTTGTTCATGAAGCTCATTGTTCTCCTTAAAAAGTTAGTCTCACAAGACATAGAAGTAGAATAAGCATCTAATTATGAAGAACATGGCATATCAAGTAAATCATCACAAGAGGTGGATACATGTTTCTTGCCTACATCACAAGGGTTAGTAACATGTGATTGATCATTTGACCCAAATGATGAGCTCTCACTAGTTTTAGTTTCTTCATTGTAAAACTTCGTAGTGAGAAAAGCATGTTCTTGCAACAAGTTGTCATGAGTAACACTAAGTTCCTCATCAGTCAAATTAAGCACATCATATGAACAAGTAGTAACATAAAGTAGATGCTTTTGTTATTCACATGTTGTCTTTGGAAAAGAGTTTTCCTTTTGCAATTTTCTTGTTTTAGCAAACTCTTTTTCTAAAGCTCTAGATAGTCTACACACAAGCTCAAAATTTGGACCATCACAATCAATAACCACATTACCAATTGATATCTTGGTGTCACCGTGTGACATGAAGTAACGTGGTGATGTGGGTGAGCTTGCGGTAGAGTCATCATCACCATCCTCATCATCAAATGTGCTTGAGATAGAATCATCGCTTGCTACACTTGAGGCACCGTCATCATCCTTGTCAAGTGAATTTGAGGTAGATAGATCATCTTCATCACTTGACCATGAGGTGGAGCAATCCTTCACAACTACCAAGTTGTGATCATGCTCATCATCCTCATGTGCTACCATCTTGGCCTCATTCTTCTTGTACTTGTCATCATCCCATGTGGAGTCATCGCCGTAGGTGTGTGTTGACGGCCCTTATTGCATAAATTTACCTGCCAATTTTATAATAAAATCTTATAAAATGAACAATAAACTTAGAAGTAGAGCTTATATCTAACAAGATCCACGAGTTTTGGTGCTCTCGAATTATTTTGCAGGATATGCCAGAAATGCACAATAAACGGTATTATATGGAGCAACTACAGTTGTGGTGGAATACAATTAATAATCACTATGAGATTTGTGCACATAAATATAATATATACGGGGAGTATATATACGCATATACGTAATAGCAAGACATATGAGGACAAACTACAAGTCAATGGGCATATTTGCATCACGTGGCTGCTAATCTCAATAATGCACCAGCATGCACCGTACAACACTCCATGCCATTGATTTTTTTATTTTTTTTTATCAACTCCATGCCATTGAATTGGAAATCCACGAGAGCAGTCGTTGAGGGCAAGGCAGCATAGGTGGGCCTCCACCTGCTCCCCAAGCAGGAGCCGGCGATGGTCATGGCCAATCGGCCTTTGCCAGCAGGCCGACGATGGACCAGCTGGGCAGCAGCCCAGGACCGAGCGCGTGCACAAGCAGGAAATCGACCAGAGCACACCACGTCCACACTCCCACAGCAGGCCAGCAGTAGGCCACGCGAGGCAGGAGCACCTTGGCCTGGCCCGTTGCCGTTGGGCACCGACGTTGAACGTCGGTAACTCATCAACCGACCATAGAGGTCGGTTCCCACCTGCCACTAGTGAGGGAATTATAGAAAATTCTCAAGAGCATCTCCACTCTCCCAAGAAAGCTCCACTATAAATAGAGGCCTCCTCTCCTCATTCAACACACACTACAAGGAACAGCTCCACACTCCAAGTCCAAGACATAGAGTAGAGCTAGCATAGTTGGGGGTGAGGAAGAGGAAAGTTCAAGTTCCGGAGTAGTCCTCGGAGTTCTGGCACTTTGTGTATCGGTTCTCTGTAAGGCTCAAGTATTTTCAATATATTTATCTTCTCCAAATTACTGCATTGTCTTTATGGTTATTTAGTCACGCCTTAGTTCTTTAGCTAAGTTTGGTAGGTATAGCGGTTCATGCTTTGCATAGGATCTCCGTTCGACCGAATGCTCTAGTCATCATATGTGGCTAGAGTAGTAGTTGCGCCCAACACCACGGATAGTTGTGGTAGCCCCGGGGGCGATAGCTCCGACCAGGCCTTTGTATTCCACCACGTTCGAGTTGGTGTTTCGTAGAGCTTTTGGTTGCCTTCCCAGTCTTTTCGAGAACCGGAAGGGAACAGCTGCTCCGAAGTGCCCTAGTGTGACCGCTATGTTTGACAGTCGCTTAGTTATCTCTTTGGTGTGCACTAGAATAGATCCACAGTAATGGAGGAGAAAACAGGAATCTTGACCTCTTTCGTTGACCTCCTAGCTTAGCTTATCTACCCTGCTATCTTACCTAGAGTTCTCCTGTGTGTGTCATTTATCCAAATACCAATCTTTACCTTTTTACCTTCACATTAGTCTAGTCGGTACTCTAGCTAGCAGATATAGATAGTTTTTATCAACATCTTTAACCTTTGCTTCCCTGAGGATAAATACGATACCCTGAAATACTCTTGGGTGAAAGCTGCAACGGTATCCGTGCGCTTGCGGATTTCTCTGTGTGCGTTAACTTATACCAATTGGCATTCTAGCGTCATCACCGGGGATGGACTTAAAACCTCCATACTTGGTGATTGCGCTAAGAAATGCCAACAGTGTGCTTGATGTCCTCCCACAACATATGTGCGGACACCTTAGTGTTCACCTTCTCAAACACATCAAAGCTCAAAGATTTAATTAGATACAAGAGAGCACTTGAATCAAGTTCAAAAAGAGCCCTTTGAGCTTTGGTGAGATTCTTATGGTCCATCATGAAGGTGAGACCACTTGTGACAACCCACCAAACCTTAGGTCTTGAGGCACGAAAATGATCAAGCATATGGTGTTTCCACCGTGCAAAGTTTGTGCCATCAAAAGTGTGCGTGTCACAAGAACACTCAATATCTATCCCACTAGTTGCCATCCTCTCGGGCCGGTTAAGACCACTAAAATGAGAGACCTAGTTCCGATACCACTTGTAAGGTCGAGATGGCCGGACTAGAGGGGGTGAATAGTCCTTTTTAAAACTAATCGCTCCAGCTAACCGAGATAAGTACGGAATTAAAACTATCGGCCTAGCCAAGACTTCACCCTCTAACTATGACTCTAGATGCACCTTGTAAAAGATCCTAAACAAGAAAGTAAGATGCCAATCTAGCCAGTGCACACTAAACAAGTCTACCTTGCAAGGCCACACAAACCTAAGCAACTAGTACTTTGGCAAGCGAGAGTGCACCTACACAATTCTAATGAGCAAAAGCATAAAGCCAACCTAAGCTCACTAGATGCTCAAGGACAAGACTACACAGGCCGAACCCTAGAGCTCAAACTTACTTGACTACACAAGCTAAGCAAGACAAAGTACTCTACTTCTAGCTACACAAGCAAGAAGATGATTAGTAAGCTACACAAGCTAACTAATCACTAGAGCAACTACACAAGCTATGTATGAATGTAAAGAATGTAAATACAAGCTTGTGAGAAAGATTGCAAACCACCGCGAAGTCTCGACACAAGATGACACGATGATTTTTCACCAGGTTCACTTGGTTGCCACCAAGCTATGTCCTGTTGTGTCGACCAACACCTTGGGTGGTTCCTCCGGTATTTTCACCTGGATGGTTCTCCGGTGTGACCCTCAAGCCACTTGCCCCTCAAGGCACGCCCCGCAAGGCACCGCAAGACACCACTCTCAAGTGAGCCCCTCAAGGCACCGTGAGCAAACCCACATACACAAATGTGGTAACTCAATGACACGAGCAATCTAATAAGGCTACTCTTCGTGATCCCCGTGAGGTGAGCACTGAACCTCTCACAATCTCCTCTCCGAAGCACCGCACACTCTCAAAGCTTGCTTCCATGGAGTCTCTTGCCACCAAGCCGTCTAGGAGGTGGCAACCTCCAAGAGTAACAAGCACACCGGCTTGCAACATGAACACCTAGTGCTACTCGATGCAATCTCGCAATGTACCACACTAGAATCGCTCTCTCACACTATCGAATGATCACCATCAAGCATATGTGAGTTAGAGGGCTCTCCAAGCACTCCACTAGGTGGACATCAAGTCCCCAAGGTGCTAAGCACCGGCCACAGCCGGCCACACCACGTATTTATAGCCCTACGGGCTCAAACTAGCCGTTGCCCCTCACTGGGCAGAAAAACGTGACCGTCGAATACGTCCGAGGGCCAAGCGCCGCACGCGTCCGACGCGTGCAAAAACTAGCATGCCAAAACACAAAATTCAAACTAGCCATTGGACCCAACGTCAGACGCGTCCGAGGCGCACCTCCCGGACGCAGTCCAGAGAGGACTGAAAATCCAACCGACCTCCGAACACCGAGCCACAAACCGTCGGACGTGCCAGCCGGGCGTCTGACACATTAACGCGCACTCTCGGTCGTCCTGCGTCCGACGTGAACCAGCCGACCAGCACACCGCCACAAAGCACCGGACGCTCGCCTAGCGTCCGACGCATGTAATATCTCAAATTACAGCCCGTCGATGACGCTAACTTCTCCACTTTTGCACATACATGCTAGCCAACAAGTACACCAACTTGTGCTCTACAGATAGCATGTTTTCACCAACAATTTGCATTCGGCGCAATAGAAAATAGGCATCTCATTTTCCCAAAAGCGCAGAATCCAGCCTCGCAAGCTCGACGGGAGGAAGAGAGGGACCCAAACCCATCTCAACCCTACAAACTCCATCACCTTTGAAAATGTGCCAACACCACCAAGTGTACATCCCATATACCTGTGAACTAAACCCTGTGTATCTCAACCACCACACATGTTAGTCCACCTAAAGTTGTCACTCAATTATCAAAACCCAACTAGGGCCTTTCAGAGGTGGCCGCCATTGTGCGGGGCTGCCCCTCCAACCGTGCTCCGGCCTGGATAGGTTCTCGGGCGCCTTCTACAAAGCGGTTTGGGAGATCGTGGCGCCGGACATCATCAACGTCTTCCAAGGTCTATGGAACCTGTACTTCTAGAGCTTCCACGACATCAACGGCTCGTCCATGGTACTGCTGCACAAGACGTAGGCACCAATGGGGCTCAAGGACTACTGCCCCATCAACTTGATCCATTCAGTGGGCAAGCTGTTCGCCAAGGGGCTAGTGATGCGCCTCGCACCGCACATGCCGGAGATCGTACTGCCCAACCAAACAGCCTTCACCAGCGGCCGACGCCTCCATGACAACTTTCGCGTCGTCCTGCTCACGTGCCGTTGGCTGCATGCCAAACGCTTCCCGGCCGTCCTGCTTAAGGTTGATCTGGCTAAGCCCTTCAACACGGTGGCCTGGCCATTCCTTCTTGAGGTGCTTGAGCATATGGGCTTCCCAGGAAGATTCCATGAATGGATCTCGGCAATGCTTCGTTCTGCGAGCACCAAGGTGCTTGTCAACGGGCGGCCGGGTCAGTGCATTTGTCATGCGCGCGGGCTGCTCCAGGGAGACCCGCTTTCCCCGTTCCTGTTCATCATCGTCATGGAGGTTCTGAACCTGATGATTCGCGAGGTGGATCGCCGTGGTTTGCTCACCCCTCTGCCTGGCGCAGTGGCTGAGTGCCAGGTGTCTGTCTACGCTGACGACCTCGTCATCTTCATCGCCTCGACCGCGGGTGACCGTACTTGCATCCGCAGCATCCTGGAGCTGTAGCGGGGGCATTGGGGCTGGCGACCAACATTGAGAAGTGCACGGTAACGCCGATCGGGTGCTCTGACGATGACCTGGCCACGGAGCTCGTGGCGTTCCTGTGCAGGGTCGATGAGTTCCCCACCAAATACCTCGGCGTTCCCCTGTCTATCAAGAAGCTTGGTCGTGATACCGAGCAAGTCCTTGTCAACGCGGTGGCCGCAAGAATCCCAACCTGGAAAGCGGGACTCCTCAACACGGCTAGAAGGGCGGCCCTAACCCGCTCCACACTGTCGGCAATCCCGGTCCACATCTCAATTTACTGCGCGCTCTCTACCTGGGCCATTGAGGCCATCGACAAGACGCGTCGCGCCTTCCTCTGGGCTGGCACCGAGTCCGTGTTGGGGGGGGGGGGAGTGCAAGGTCGCTTGGATGATCGTGTGCTGTCCGTGTGAATTGGGCAGCCTTGGCCTACCGGACTTGCGCGCCCTCGGCTATGCACTATGGGTCCGGTGGGAATGGATGCGTCGGTGCAGCGCTGACGCGCCGTGGGCGAGGCTGCCTGCCGCCAGTGAACGCAACGTCATGGTGATGTTTAGAGCTTCAACCTCCTTCATCGTCGGCAATGGCGAGCGGGTCTTGTTCTAGACGAACCGCTGGCTACCGGAGGGGTGCATCTGCAACCTTGCGCCGGAGGTGTTCCAGTCGGTGCCATCCAGACTACATCGGCGCTCGGTCAAGGATGCGCTCGCGGACAATCAGTGGGCGTGGGACGCAGTTGTGGCCTCGACGCAGACCTACATCTCCCAGTTTCTACTACTCTGGATGCGCCTCATGGATGTCAACCTGGACCACAACACCGAAGACCACGTCAAGTGGCGATGGACGGCGGATGGGAACTACTCCAGTTCCTCCGCCTACCATGCCTTCTTCATCAGGAGAACGACGCTCCGTGGAGCGAAAGAGCTATGGGCGGCGAACGCCCCTCCAATTTTCAAGCTGTAAAGAGTTGTGGGCGGCGAACGCCCCTCCAATTTTCAAGCTGTTCTTCTGGCTGGTGCTCCTAGGCAGGCCTTGGACTGCGGAGCACCGCAAGAGGCACGGCCTACAGCCGAACGACGACTGCGTCTTCTATGCGCAGCACCCGGAGCACTCCGACCACATCCTCACTTCCTGCGTCTACGGCAGGGAGTTGTGGCACCGACTGCTTGCGCGGTCAGGACTAGGGCATCTCTGCCCCGGTGACAGCGACGGTCTGGCGGATTGGTGGTTGCGCACCCGCAGTCTGGTCCCGAAAGCTTTTACTGTCCTGCTCGTCTCTTGGACACTTTGGAAGGAACAAAACCGAAGAACTTTCGACGGGATTGCAACCAACGCGGCCGACTTGGCGACTCGGGTGCGAGACGAGGCCGACGAGTGGGTTACCGCAGACTTCAGGGCGCTAGCGCCCCTTCTAGCGCTTTAGGTACTCCACGTCCTACCACCTGTGAAGCAAAACCAGTGCCCCTCCCAAGTACGCCATTTGAAGCTCCGCCGTTAGAGCCGGCGCCTTGTGTCAGTGTGTTGTCCGCAATCCAATGGCATCTCGCCTATTGAATTGCGGAATGTAAAACAACTCTATTTTGAAAAAAAAAAAGACTACTGTCCAGATTCGGAGCCATGCTCAGAAGTTTTTCTCCAAGGTGCATAACCTTCGTGCGCCAGTGTTTAATTTAGCTGCTATTACTGCATTCACATTAGTATACCATTACATGTGCTTGTACAGATGAGATTTTCTAGCTGCTAGCTTTGACTACTAATTTTTGTCCCCTATTTCTCATGCTGAGTTGCTAACTGTGCAGGTGGTGCGTGAACCTGGGACAAGTAATGCAATTGAGATCCCACCCCCTAGGCGAAAGAGAAAACCCCTGCACCCATACGCTCGCAAGTGTGTTGACTCCACCACCATGGCAAATCCTCCAATGGGCGAACCAAAGATTGCTCCTATTTCATCATCATCTGGTTCTGACCAAGATAATGGTTCGCCTATGTCAGTTTTATCTGCAATGCAGTTGGATGCCTTTGGATAATCAGTGTCAAACCGGTCAACAGGGTGTACATCCCCCATGTCATCAGATGATGGGAATAATGTCTCTGAGGTAGTCAATAGGGAGGAAAATTTACTCACTCAGCAAATAGAAGATGATCGATCCCGTCAGGTAAAGAAACATTCATCCTATCGATTGTGTTTTCAAATGGGCTAACCTGACAAATGAGCATGTTTGATATGGTCTGGTATGTTTCGATTATAGGAATTAAAGCAGGACAACAGTGCTGGAGAGTTGTCTGAAGAAGATTCATCGCGTGTCCAAGAAACCAGTTTGAAGCTCTTTGGAAAGAGAGTTATCATCCCAGACCCAAAGAAAGTTTGTTCCTCGGATGGGGGAGCTGGAGATGGTGAGAAAGAGGCTCATTCTTCTACACAAGAAATGTTGCAAGCATCCTCGTTTGGAGGCGTGGCAGCATACCCTTCCCATAATGGATGGTTTCTCCCATTCCATTCTTTCCCTGTTCATATGTATGAGTCGGGGGATACTAGGATCTCCCCTCTTCATATATGGTGGCCTTACTATGGTTTTCCGGTCGGCCATCCAAGAGGGTTTGGCACCGGGCTGCATAATGAAGGTGCCAGTGAGAGTGATATCAGGAAAAGCCCATCAGTTGAATCTAGTTCAGATTGCATGGACAATGTTAAGACAACGACCCCTACCAACTGCAAAATTGTCAAGGAGTCACTTGGGCCAGTTCAGACGCCAGAGTCAGGTCCTGTTGTTGAGCTGAAACCAAGCGCTAACTTGGCCTTTGTAAGAGTGAAGCCGAGTAGCAGCAGCAGAGACCAACCACTGGTAAGGGGATTCGTGCCATATAAAAGATGTAAAGTCGAATAACCCAACCAGATATTTGTCTGCAGCTAATTTGACTGAAAATTGATTGATCCTGAACAGTAGAGACCCAAGTGGTACACAGCCCTTGTTCGAGTGTGCCAGCCATTTTTTGCCTGCCTGCAATAGAGGGATTGGCCTTCTATGTGTAACATTATTGTTTCATGCTTGCAGTGTAATGTAAGATGCTGCAAGCTTGTTGCTGTTACCTAGGCGTAGACTGAACAGATGTTTTGCAGGGATGTGCCAGTCCCTGGCCTGTTATGTTGTTGTATAAGGAAACCAGATTTTGTTGAACTCTCCTGTTCAAAGTTAATTAATTCCTAATGGAAACTGATTTACGAATGAAGATGGCAATGCTGTGTGGTTTTCGACAACTTGTGCCATGTCCTGTAAGATTATTTTGGTGTTCAACACTGCAGACTAAGGTTTAGTCATTCAAAGGAAACTAAATTTGGTACCGGGGGCATTAAGCCATTAACCTCAGGCCTGGTTCTATTGTATGTTTTATGCAAAGCAAACATTTTGGATGCTGACTACCTCCTATCCTTTGGCTGTACTAGTTCTAGTTGATTGATCAGTACGGAGTTGTTCTGCTCTACCATGGAAGCAATCTGCTCTGGGTTTCTCCTGCTTCACTATACCTTGGCGTGAAGCTTGAGTTGTACATTGGGGTACTCGGAACCGAAGAATCAAAGTAGGAGATTCTGCTCTACCTGGGCCTGAATCAAGTAGTGATCTCTGCATTGGAGTGCTTGGAAAAGAATCGAAGAATGGTTTCTGTGTCGGTGTGCTCAGAACAGAATCAAGTACTCCGGTGCATTGGAGTACTGATTTATGCACCGGTGTACCAGGGATGGGAATCGAAGTGTGAATTCTGCATCGGTGTGCTTGGGACAGACTAATCAAAGACTGAGTTCTGCGTCGGTCCACGCCCATCGATCTTATATATATGTTTTCCCCCATCGGATTTTGTCGGCAGCCAAGGCATGGCATTCGAGTGACCCTGAACGTAGAGAAGTGTCGACGAAGCACGCACAGGCCGATCCATGCTATGCGCGCACCCCTGGAGAGCACGACTGAAACATTCAGAGACTCATTGGGGAGTGCCTGCAAACTCTTTCGCTGTTGCAATGGTGAGGAGTACGTATTAGGATATCAAATGCTGCCGCGTAATCTCTTTGGCCTCGCTGAAATGCACCAGGTCCCAGCTGGGCAACACACGAGCCCTCCTCAGCCATAAATGACACGGTCTCTAGAATGTGCCTACCCACCACCGCAGAAAACACAGGCACATTGCCTGTGTTTAATTTAGCTGCTACTACTGCATTCACATTAGTATACCATTACATGTGTCTGTACATATGAGCAGCTAACTCTGAACTACTGATTTCTCTCCTATTTCTCATCCTGAGTTGCTGACTGTGCAGGTGGTGCGCGAACCTGGGGCCAGTAATGCAATTGAGATCCCACCCCCTAGGCCAAAGAGAAAACCACTGCATTCATACCCTCGCAAGTGCTAAAATACTACTATTTGTGACAAACTGAAAAACGAAGAAGAATGCATTTAAACATTACAGGGCACGCAGGCCTCCCGATTTGTAAAGGATTGGTTTGGTCATTTATTTATTATTACAAAGAGGGGAAAAAAGAAGAAGAGAAAACAGTGCATTGGATCATGACGAACATGGTGTTACATAGGAGTTGGGGACGGGAAAACGCACACTGATTACAATAGAGTTCTCTAAATATTCTTCAGGGAGAAGACTGATTAAGAAGACTAACCGCCTCACCGAGTACGGGTGCACAGCATGTCACTACACGAGCCAGTCTGGACATATCGAAACAGGTGTGGGCTTCAGGTGCATTGGCCTGGGCTTCAGGTTCAGAAGTGGAGTTGGTGACACATGGTTGCACAAGCTTCAACACAGGTTTCTTCTTTTTGTCCAACAGGTTAATTTGCCGCTGCATGTATAGCTTGTGCTCTTCGGTGTATCCCTTGAGCCACACTTCCTTGAGAGCAAACAAATTACTTAGCCCAGAAATCTGCAAGGAAGACCGTGACCCCCCGGAGAAGTGGACCTTGAGCAGGTCACCTCGCCACCAGCCCCCATCCTCATCACCAAACTTTATATCTAGTCGGGAGCTGCATTGGATTTCGACAATCTGGATGAATCCCGCCCAGATGCATGGCTTGATTGAATCTGAGCAAGCATCAAAGTACGATTGCATCCATGATAACAGGGGTCTTAACCCATGGAATTCTGGATCCATCTCCAATGTGCCCATGAAGTTATCACTTAGAGACTCCAACCAATTGCTTGGATCCCTCCAAGGCTGCTGCCTTCTCATTGATACAAACGCTTCACCTACGTCAGCTATTACTTTGGGCAGCCCGCCACATTTGTCCACAATAGATTTTGATAGCACCATCTGTTCAAGAGTTAATTGTTTGTTTTCCAAAGCTATCTGCAATCCAGAAATAAAAATAAATTATGAAATATGTACATATTCAATCTGTAAATCATCATACCGAGTAAGAAATTTGAACTTGAGGTGAAAGAAAGTTAAATTTAAGACCTAAGTTGAATTAATCGCCGAGAGGAAATTTAAGGTTTAACTCTTAGGGTTACCATTTTAGGCAGTGTTTTTCCTAAGAACAGATGCAATGAGCCAAATCATCACCTCAGGTTATGCATTAAGCTTTTTCTTTTCCGGAGGAAGTAATGCAACAGCAGGTTTTTCAGCAACCACTAATATCTGAAAATCTTTGATTTCAATTAACATCTAGCTAGGGTGTAGAAATTCTTTGGGGAACATCTTGAATAAATTAGATTGCATGAAGAGTCAGCTACGCATTTGGACTTCACAGAAATTATGATTCACTAGTCTATCAACCCATGCTCCCGCTGACAACAATCTTTATTAGGAGACAAATACTAAAAGAAATTACTTACGTTAATTTTTATTTTCATTAATTTTATTAATTAAGCAATGGTCATAGTAGACATTCTATATGTAATCTCTATTCAGTTGTCATGCTATATCAATTATTTTATCTTTATGTAATTTTTATATATCCATAGTTTTTTCTTTCCGTATACATTTAGTTGAAATATTTGCTTAAAGTATGGTTGCTTTTGTTACAGACGATCTCTTCTGACGTCATGGCTATTACTATTGATAGTGATTTGATGGCCAAATGTTTTAAACTTTTGTGAGAATTTTAGGATTTATCTTTTTTCCCTAGCATGTCTCTTGGGTAATAACATGGACTCTACTGTGACCTCTAGTTAGAAGTTCTAGGGATTAATCTTTTTTCTCTAGCGCAATATGTATATACATGAAACCTAAACCTCTAGCGTGAGCAATAACAATAGAGTTTGGTATCCCCATCTCTTGAGTTATCAACAATCGATAACTAGACCAAATAGTAAATCATCCCACTTTGATTAATAAAATTTGAACTTGTGCTTAACCAAAGTTCAATTTAAGAGTTATGTTGAATTAACAGTAGCCGGGCACAGGGGGCCACATGGCAGCCCTGGGCGATGGCCGGGGGCGGCGGTGACAATGGCAGGCAGGCGGCGGCGCGCGCGAGGCGTGGGGTGGGGGTGGCGACAGTTTGAGGGTGGAGAAGAGGAGATAGGGTTGACCCCTTTCTTTATTGATTCCAAACTGAATACAAACCGATTGGATTTGAACTCTAAGTAATCAAGAGATCCTGTAGATCCTCAATTCCTATTTTATTTAATCCTATTTTCCTAATTCATCTCTATGACGTGGTAGTCCTGCGGACGCGATGGTGGTGGAGCTAGGCCAGCGGCAGGGGCGCGCTGTGCGCCTCCCCCTCCTCTTGCTCTACGGTTCCTCGTTGGAGCCCATCTGGTTAGCTAGATTGTCCTCCTTTTGGGCTTCTATTGGCCCATTTATTCCAACCTGGGGGTTGGCCTGTGTTGCACATGTTACAGCACTCCCCATTTTCCACTCAGCGCATCCTCGCACTGAAACAGTCGCCATGATGAAGGGTCCGAGGTAGGTCGGTGCGTTCCCCAAGGGATCTCCATGAGCTGAATAATCACGTGACTGATAGCATGAGTACCCTATTCATCCTCGTTGTTGTGGCAGGCAAAGATAAAGGAGTAGCGGAAGGATCCGAAGTAGCCTGAGATGATGTAGTCATAGACCTTGTCATTTTGTCGCTCAGCGGAGTTGTGGACGGCATCTATCATGCCAGCTCTGGATAGCAATCCTATGAAGTGTGTTGATAGTCCTTAACACCTCATTTTATACCATCAAAAATTCCTAAGTTGGTCAAATTAATGACATAAACCATAGTCATAGGGTTTATTTCTAACCATTTCCACGAGTTGTGATTGAAGGGTTATGAGGGTGCTACACTAGCCGGAAAACAAAACTTTTCTACCTCATATCCCAGGATCTACTGCTAGTTACAGGTTACGGGATTACCACTAGACGCGCAGATGCAGCGGAAGACGACTCGATGTAGTCGAACGCGTCGCAGCAGTGCTGTGCAGTTGCGTGGTCGTCCAGCAACTCCTCCCACCACTTGCGGTTCATCCTCGTGCTCCAGATGTAGCACCTCCGAGGTATCACACACGTACGAGGGAGAAGCGATGCGCCTCCGGACTGCTAGGTCCACGAGGAGCGAAGGCGAGAGCGTGGAGGGCGACGGCGGCTGCCAAAAGGCGTGGATTGGGTTTGGTCGCGCCCCTCCCCTCTACTTATATAGGCGTCTCTCATGTGCTCCCGAGTTGGAGGCCCATTAGAAACCCTAAGCCTTGTCTAATTCGGGTCCAACCTGAATTAGGCTTCCAGCCTCTTAAGCGTGCGACCCTATGGGTTCACGCACACATAGACATGGGCCGAATACTCCTATTCGCCCAATAGCTGACAGCGGCCTCTAGCAAGGCGTGACAACTCCTATGTGCACGTAAATGATCATATCAGACGAACCACCACGACCACATACATGTTACTCCCTTGCCTCATGATATTTGGTTCAACTCGTGGGTTAACACTTAACCCAAGCACGGCCATGCATTTATTGATCCAATCACTTGAGTGATCCAGTGATATCACTCTCATTAGAGAGGGGCAAGTCCCATCTTAATTGTCTATGTCTCATAGCATGTTTCTCGACAAACCCGAAGACGTCCTTTATAACTACCCAGTGACGGAGTAGCGTTTGTCAGTCCCTAAGCAAGTCGATACACATCTCGAGTACATACAACAATCTTAGGTCAAAGGACATAACGTATATGATGTGTATAGAGACAATCTCATGTCGGGTCAGTCCAGCCTACATGTCATACATGTGCCCACATTATTAATTCGACATCTCCATGTCCATGACTTGTGAAACATAGTCATCAATTAATAATGTGCTAGTCTAATATTCATGTGTGTCCTCACATGAACTCCGACCAGGGACAATTATAGAATAACCATACAAGTAAAAGAGTTCCACAAACAATTCACATAATTGCCAATCAATACAAGTTGTCTTTAATGGATATTCAATGGGCACATTACATATTATGGATACATGTGGAATATCATCATCTCTATGATTACCTCTAGGGCATATTTCCAACAGTCTCCCACTTGCACTAGAGTTAATCTCTAAGATGTCTAATCCCCATAGACCTCATGTGCGCCTCATGCTTAGGCTGTGGAAGGGCCTTGGTCAACGGATCTGCTACATTCAAATCCGTGTGTATTTTACACATCTTAATTTCACCTTCACTGATGAACTGTCGAATGAGGTGAAATTTCCGCTGTACATGTTTGTTCTTCTGGTGATTCCTCGGCTCCTTAGCCTGCGCTATCGCTCCATTGTTGTCACAATGTAGATTCAATGGGCTAGCCGCATTAGGAAACACACCAAGATCAATAAGGAAACGCCTCATCCAAACACCTTCCTTTGCTACTTCAGAAGCTGCAATGTACTCGGCTTCTGTTGTAGAATCGGACACTGTCTCCTGCTTGGAACTTTTCCAGCTTACTGCACCACCATTTACTTGTGAACACAAAACCTGATTGAGATTGTGAATCATCTACATCGTTTGGAAGCTAGCATCGGTGTAACCATTTACAACGAGCTCCTCCTCACCTCCATAGATCGGGAACTCATCCTTAGTCCTTCTCAAGTACTTAAGGATGTTTTTAACCAGGCGTCCGGTGACTCTCACCAGGATTGCCTTGGTACCGCTCGCAACACTTAGAGCATATGAGACATCTCGGGCGAGTACATATCATGGCATACATGATGGAACCAACTGCCGAAGCGTATGGAACCTTACTCATACGTTTGCGCTCTTCATCTGATGAAGGACATTGCTTGTCGCTAAAGCGCATACCATGTGACATAGGCAAGAACCCTTTCTTGGATTGCTCCATGTTGAACCATTTCAACACCTTGTCAATGTATGTATCTTGGCATAATCCTATTAGCCTTTTCGACCTATCTCTATAGATCTTAATGCCCAATATGTATGCTGCATCTCCTAAATCCTTCATAGAAAAACTATTATTCAGTGAAGTCTTTACAGATTGCAACATAGAAATGTCATTCCCAATCAATAGTATGTCATCCACATACAAGATTAGAAACACAACAGCGCTCCCACTAGCCTTTTGGTAAACACAAGGCTCTTCTTCATTTTGACGGAAGCCAAACCCTTTGACAACCTCATCAAAACGAATGTTCCAACTCCGAGATGCTTGCTTTAACCCATAAATAGATTTCTTAAGCTTGCATATTTTTCCAAAGCATTAGTTGGATCAACAAAACCTTCGGCCGTATCATATACACGTCCTCCTCTAAATTTCCATTTAGAAAGGCTGTTTTAACATCCATCGCAAATCTCATAATCGAAATAGGCACTATTGCTAGAATGATCCGGATAGATTTAAGCATCGCTACTGGAGAGAATGTCTCATCGTAGTCAATTCCTTGAACTTGCCGAAAACCCTTTGCGACAAGTTGAGCTTTATAGACGTGAACATTTCCGTCCATATCTTTCTTCTTTCTATAGATCCACTTGCACTCGATGGGTCTAACACCATCAGCGGGTCAACCAAGTTCCAAACTTGATTATCTCCCATGGAATCTATCTCGGATCTCATGGCACTCGCCATTGCTCGAATCGAGTCCATCATAGCTTCGCGTATGTTGCGGTTCGTCATCGTCCAACAATAACATATCCCCACGCAACTCGCGAAGTCTCGCTGATCTTCGTGGTTGTGGAGGTGTTTCAGTGGCCACGGGCATCTCAACTTGTTCTGCTACATTAGCATCACTTGTAGAGTCCTTCTCGACTGGCTCTTCTTAAACTTCTTCAAGATACACCTTTTGTCCACTCTTCTCTCTTTTGAGAAACTCTTTCTCTAAGAAAACACCATTTCGAGCAACAAACACTTTGCCCTCTGAGCGGTTGTAGAAGTAATATCCTAAAGTTTCCTTCGGATATCCCACAAAAAAACATTTGTCCGATTTGGGTGTTAGCTTATCCGATATAAGCCGTTTGACATAAACTTCACAACCCCAAATTTTTAGAAAAGACAAACTAGGACTCTTCCCGTCCATATCTCATATGGTGTCTTAACTACGGACTTAGATGGTACCCTATTCAATGTGAAAGCGGCTGTTTCTAGAGCGTATCCCCAAAACGATAAAGGTAGGTCCGACTGGCTCATCATAGACCGAACCATGTCCAACAAAGTCCGATTACGCCGCTCAGACACGCCATTTCTCTGCGGTGTTCCAGGTGGCGTAAGCTGTGGAACAATTCCACAACTCTTAAGATGATTGCTAAAATCGTGACTCAAATATTCGCCTCCACGATCAGATCGCAAGGCCTTAATTTTCTTGCCACGTTGATTCTCTACTTCATTCTGAAATTCTTTGAACTTTTCAAATGTCTCAGACTTATGCTTCATTAGGTAGACATAGCCATATCTACTAAAATCATCGGTAAAAGTTATGAAGTATTGAAATCCGCCTCTAGGCATGCGTGCTCATTGGTCCACATACATCGGTATGTACTAGTTCCAACAAGTCAGACGCTCTCTCAGGAAAACCTGAGAAAGGCATCTTGGTCATCTTGCCTAATAGGCAAGCTTCACATGTCTCATAAGATTCAAAATCAAACGAAGTTAGAAGTCCATCATCATGGAGCCTCTTCATGTGTTTTTCACTTATATGACCCAAACGACAATGCCACATATATGTAGGACTTAACTCATTAAGTCGAGGCCTTTTAGCATTAACATTATAGACAGGTGCATCATCAAGATTTAAAATAAATAATCCATTCACAATGGATGCAAAAGCCACAAACATATCATTCTTTGAGATAACACAACCATTGTCTTTACTCGCAAATGAATAACCATCCTTCATCAAACATGAAGGCGACACAATGTTTCGACTTAGACTTAGGAACAAAATAACAATTATTCAATTCCATGATAAATCCTGACGGAAGGTGAAGTTGCATCGTCCCGACGTTCAACGCAGCAACTCTTGCATTGTTGCCCACGTGGAAATCAACCTCTCCTTTCTCCACACTTCTACTTCTTATCATTCCCTACATCGTATTGCATATATGAGCAACCGATCCGGTATCAAATACCCAAGAATTGATATAAGAGTTAGCGAGGAAAATGTCTGCAACATAAACAACAAGCGTATGAGCGGGAGTACCTTTACTACCACCGTCCTTCTTTAAGGACGCCAAGTCCTGCTTGCAGTTTCTTTTCCAGTGACCTTCCCCACCACAATGAAAACATTTAGAATCAGTTGGTGGTCCAGCTTTGGGGGCGGGCAGAGCTGGCTTGGAGATCTCATCTTTAGCCTTGCCCTTTTTCTTCCCCCAGCCCTTCTTTCTCTTAAAGTTAGGCTTGTTCTGGACAACCAACACTTGGCCACCAACCTACTTCTTAATGTCAGCTTCTGCTGTTTTCAGCATACCATACAACTCATTCAAGCCCCTCTCCGCCCCATGCATATGGTAGTTCGAGATGAAGTTTCCATAGCTGGGCGCGAGAGATGAGAGAATGAAATCGTAGCCGGCTACGGGCCAATTGGGAAGCCTAGCTTCTCCAACCTCCGAGTGTAACCAACCATCTTGATTACGTGTGGCCCAACAGTGCACCCTGCTAGCTTGGTTTTCAGCAAGCGCCTTAGAGACATTGAACCTTTCGGTCCTAGCTTGAGTTTGGAACATATCCTCAAGCGCCACGATCATATCGTTCGTTTGAATGATTGTTATCGAACCGCATCTCGCAGATCGGGTTACATACATGCAAGCATAAGGCAGCTTATCTCAAGATCAGCATCACATGCTTTCTTGTAAGCATTTTCTCAAAGCGGTGCATTTTCAGCAGGCTCATCTCGGTAAAGGGGTGTCTAGATAATTCTCCTTTTTCTCGGCCACGAGAACAATTCTCGGTTGCGGATCCAATCCGCATAGTTTGTTCCATTCAACTTATCTTTCTCAAGGATCGAACGCAAAGTAAATGGTTGCTTAGAAGACGCCATTTAATCTACAACAAAAGTAATGCAAAATACTAAGACAAAGTATCCATGATAGAGTAAATAATATCAAATATAATCTACTCCCACTAAAATCAATATCCCTCGATTGAAACTTAGCGATTCAAGACCCACAACTAGCAAGTCGACTAGTGAGCTTTAGCATCACCGCTAGAAGACATGATAGATCGATAAGCAACTCTTTGCTAATCATATCGCATATGACTCTTGTTGTTGGATAGCATCTCTATGCTTGGGTTACCAACTTCTTATGCTCCAAAGTCCCTAACCGTTAGGATGACCTTGTTCAAGCAACCAAACCTTCGGTAAGTATCCGATACTGAACTGTCTAGTCAAGGAAAATCAATGGCACCCTAATTTCATAGACCCACCACCGATTGTACAAGACAGCGACAGTGCAAGGTATGGGAGAGCATGAACTCAAACATTACTGAGGGATCGTTCTATTTCACTACCGTGTTTATGTAGACAAAACATCATCGCATATGAAAATAGAACATAGTAAGAATGGCATTAAACAGATATGACTTGGTATAGCCCATATTATTTTCCGAGATCTCCATCTCCATAATCTGTTCATCATGGTGATCTCCATCTCCACGATCCATGTATGCCATCCTTCAGTGATGAATCTGCTATGACTATCTATCACTAACGCCAGAGCTAGTGAGGTAAATTACATAGTCGCGGATAGGATCATCACAGATTGGCACACAGGCCATTACAATAATTTTGACAATATCTATATGGCACCAGCCCATATTGTCATCCTCATGACGTGCAAGCCATGAATTAATTACATACATGCATCACATACACATACGGGCTATACCAGTCATGAAATCCTGCAAAACAGAGTTAACCGATTCCGACTACTAAAAGTAAATCACAAAGAAACCTATTTTGCGGACCTCATTTGGCATTTCTAATGTTATCGAATCTGACGAAGTGGGATTCGGTTAGGTCCATCACGAAATTCTCTACAAGTTTCATTTAAAGATCGTCTCAATCCGAGTTACGGTTAAAAAGTTACGGCCGTTTTACGAACAGAACTTTTCTCGGCAACCCGGCGCCCGACAGCTGATCCAATCTGCCGCCGCCGCGCATCACATGCACTCGGCACTTGACCTAGGGTTCAATTCGATCAATCTGATTGATCTCTAACTCGTCCTGACTGGATTTACATGTATCACTTAACTCGGATGGCGGAATTCCGACCGGTACGAGTAGATCGTTACAAGACCAACGCGGCAAGACCATGAACCAAGATCAGAGACTCATTTATAACCGCGCATATCACATATGCGATATCCAGAACCTATAACGATGCAGCATCGCTCTGATACCACTGAAGGGTTATGAGGGTGCTACACTAGCCGGAAAACAAAACTTTTCTACCTCATATCCTAGGATCTACTGCTAGTTACAGGTTACGGGATTACCACTAGACGCGCAGATGCAGCGGACGTCGCAGCAGTGCCGTGCAGTTGCGTGGTCGTCCAGCAACTCCTCCCACCACTTGCGGTTCGTCCTCGTGCTCCAGATGTAGCACCTCCGAGGTATGACACACGTACGAGGGAGAAGCGATGCGCCTCCGGACTGCTAGGTCCGCTAGGAGCGAAGGCGAGAGCGTGGAGGGCGACGGCGGCTGCCAAAAGGCGTGGATTGGGTTTGGCCACGCCCCTCCCCTCTACTTATATAGGCGTCTCTCATGTGCTCCCGAGTTGGAGGCCCATTAGGAACCCTAAGCCTTGTCTAATTCAGGTCCAACCCGAATTAGGCGTCTAGCCTCTTAAGCGTGCGACCCTATGGGTTCACGCACACATAGACATGGGCCGAATACTCCTATTCGCCCAATAGCTGACAGCGGCCTCTAGCAAGGCGTGACAACTCCTATGTGCACGTAAATGATCATATCAGATGAACCACCACAACCACATACATGTTACTCCCTTGCCTCATGATATTTGGTTCAACTCGTGGGTTAACACTTAACCCAAGCACGGCCATGCATTTGTTGATCCAATCACTTGAGTGATCCAGTGATATCACTCTCATTAGAGAGGGGCAAGTCCCATCTTAATTGTCTATGTCTCATAGCATGTTTCTCGACAAACCCGAAGATGTCCTTTATAACTGCCCAGTGACGGTGTAGCGTTTGTCAGTCCCTAAGCAAGTTGATACACATCTCGAGTACATACAACAATCTCAGGTCAAAGGACATAACGTATATGATGTGTATAGAGACAATCTCATGTCGGGTTAGTCCAGCCTACATGTCATACATGTGCCCACATTATTAATTCGACATCTCCATGTCCATGACTTGTGAAACATAGTCATCAATTAATAATGTGCTAGTCTAATATTCATGTGTGTCCTCACATGAACTCCAACCAGGGACAATTATAGAATAACCATACAAGTAAAAGAGTTCCACAAACAATTCACAAAATTGCCAATCAATACAAGTTGTCTTTAATGGATATTCAATGGACACATTACATATTATGGATACATGTGAAATATCATCATCTCTATGATTACCTCTAGGGCATATTTCCAACAGTGATGACTATGTGAGTGTAGGTACAAGATGGCCAAATTCATGGTAAAATGACATCATCAGATGCTCATTTTGACTGCACCATGTCGAAGAGCTCATCGAGATACACGAAATAGAGTTTTGGTTCACCTAATTTGGAGTCCGGATAACAAAGTTATGGCTTTTGGAAGATTGCAAACGGGTTTCAAGAGCAGTCCGGAGTAAAACAGTCATAACAGGCTCATCCGAACTCCATTTTGGGTGATCCACCCGGCCACACAAAGCAAATGAGGAGACCTATCAGCCCACCAAATATGGGCCCAAGTGCCGAGGCGCCCACCCCCACCCCGGGGGTGCCCACCCCCGAGCTTGGGCTCGCCACATCACCGGTCCGTGTGATCGACTTCCCATGGCTTTCATACCGTCCATCAAGGTCAGATTGATTGAATGGAACTCAGGAGAAGTGATGCAGATCCCTAGGGCCACTGTCATCCACTTGGAGCACCAAAGTCGGTCCAAAACTGACCCAAAATCGACTTACCTGTCATGCAACTGTCTTGGGGGAGCCATCCATCACCGTTGGATGCGAAGACGGTGGAAATGGATGGTATACCGGGGGCACCCGCCTCCAAGCCCGGGGCGTCCACCCCACACTCTGGGCTACTAACCTTTCTCGACACCTGCGAGTACCCCTACACTTCCTGGAGCTATAAAAGGAGGTCCTTGGCTCTCGAAACATCATCCCCATGGAGTTCACTTCACTTTTAGTCACTTTAGATTCACTCTTCGCCTGAGAGTAGTAGATTTATAGTCTCCAAGTGAGAAGTAGAAGATAGGGAGAAAGTGCAGAGAAGCTTGGAGAGGAGCCAGGCCTGTCGGTGACCTCTCCACTTGTAGCTCGGCAGATGCAACTCTTCTTCGAGTAAGTCTGCCTTCTTCTTCTATAGTGTGGTAACTTTGCTCTATTGATTACTCAAGTATTACTTTATTTTATTGTTATTTACTTGTTCACTGCTCAGTTAAGGTGCTCTAATCTGTGACATTCGATTAGAGTAGTAACTTTATAGATTAAACGTGGTGCTTAGGCTATATCTTACCTGTGAATACGGCTAGACCTCCGGAAGTGTGGTGGGGACAGGTGGTGACAGCCCTGTCTTCTCTAGAGTTCACCACGTTGGGTCTAATTAGTAGAGCTCGAGGTACTTAGTGCCTGGACCATCTCTTGAGGTGAGTTCGGGGTGGGTACGCTCCATAGTAAATAACCTTAGTAAGGTCTTCCTTAGTCAAAGAACCCACACATATTCTATCTACCCCTTTTATCATCGATCCTTGGATACACTTAGTTCTTCACTAGTTCACTTCGCATTCCCTGTGGAAATTTGATACCTTGGAAAACTCCTAGCTGAAAACTACATTGACATCCGTGCGCTTGCAGATTTATCTGGGTGTTATATCCAGTGTCAACAAAGTGAACCATTCGCATAGTACGAGGTGGTCGTGGAAGTGATAGTACCTATCCTGCATTCATAATGCCTCTAAAGTGCCTGCACACTATATTTGAGGACTGAGATATCGGGTTGATGTCGAGATGTAACAGTGTCCCAAACATGGTGTCCCCTTTTGTTGCATAGGTTGGAGATATGAGTGGATGGGTGCTTCCATGATGAAGTGGTATGCAGACACATGTTAAGGAAATGTTGTCCATTGTCATCAAAGAAGATTACCGTAGCCACTGGTAAGGGACTTGTAGGACATGCCTCGAGTAGGAGTACACTTGATGGAAAAGCTTGCACAGGGGGGTTGGAGGATGCTGTGTGAAATCCAATTGCTACAAGATTAGGAGTTGTCATACCAAGAGTCTCCAAGATTTCTTAGAGTAACAGAAAGGTTGCCGGCACATAGAGGCGATCGTCGTAGTAGATGATCCTTCCTCTGATAGACCAAGATGCAGTTGTGCCATGTACTGTGATGGTGTCATAGATTACCTGAAGCTCACATTCATCCCCATTGACCATGTGGAGTTTGATGAGGGTGTCAGTGATGTCAGGTGATGCTGCCACTGATATTGCTGGGGCTGTGTATTTTGGTGACGATGTAGTTGAGGTGCTGGCTTTCTATTTTCGCTCTTTGAGGTCATGTAGGGAAGTGTAACCTGCTGGAACGAGTTTTGTTGAGGGTGTACTCAACGTGGTCTTTTCCTCCTTGATGTGGTTCTAATGGTGGTAGTCCTGGACGACGATGACAGGTGGTGGTGGAACGTATGCCGCTGCTGCTAGTTGCAATTGTTGGGTGAGATTGATCACGGTGTCCATATCCCGTGGGAGTTGAGGTTGCACCAGTTCCCATAGTCAAGTTGGAAGCCCAAGAATGAAAAGGCTGACCTGATGAGGAATACTACTGAGTTTGATACGTGCGACATAAGCCCAGTAGTCATTGATGTCATTCCTCTAATGTCCCTAGGAACATTGGGGGTGTGAGGAAATTCTAGTGTCGATGCGTGAGGTGACCAAATTCGTCGAGCAGGGCATCCTAAAATCCCTTCCAATCTGCTGGCGGTATATCCCAATGGTTCGTGAACTAAAGCTATGTCATACCAGTAAGATGAAACGCAGCATATAGTACTGATCAGTTGGTTCCATGTGGTCAAGGTTGAAAAGGATGTGCGTCCTTGCGACCCACAGTCGAGGATCTGATTTTCCATCGTATGTTGGTGTTGTAAGGCATGTGGTCACCGCAATCTGACCTGGAATATGCGGTTTGTTGTTGGGAAGTTTGTCATTGTGCTATGTCTAATTAGGGTTTGATGGGGGTATTGATCTGGGCACCTCTGGTGCACTAGGTCGGTTGCTGCTAACATCTCTATTGTCGAGAACAAGGTGTGGGAGATGTCATTGATGATCAGTGGCGAATCGGAAGAGTTGGGTTCATTGATCTTACTCTAAAGGAGAGTTTTGCCTGTGACGATCATGATGTCCTTGGTTTCGGCAATGAGTTCGTTGACGGCAGCTTCGTGTTCCAATCTGACTTGTGCATCTACGATGATAGTTGATTGGATTGTGTTGTCCTTAATCATCTTGAGGCGAGAGTTAATGGTGATGAACTATTGGTGCATCCCATCAATTTTGTTGTTGACTGTGGTGATGAAGGATTGCAGCATCTCCGTGATGTTCATGGTAGCGATGGCCATGGCCGAGGATCAAGTGGAATGCTGGATACCAGCTATTAGAGGCCAGGCACAGGAGGCCACGTGGCAACCATGGGTGATGGCTGGGGGCGGGGGCGGCGATGGTGGGCGGTGGCGGTGGTGAAAGTTCCTAGTTTGGTATTGGCTAAATTATGAAACCCTAGGACTAACCTTGTGATCTAAGTGGATGATTTAGATAAAGGTGGTCCTAGCCAAGTGGAGCAAGTGATCATGGTGGATGGATGATGAAGATCCTAGAGATGATCAAGGCTCAGGACTTGGTGGTGTTGGAAAAGCAAAATGGGCTCAAGGCTAAGGTATAAACCATTAGGGCCATTTTGTTTTGCACTCAAGACACCATAGAGGGTGTGAGTGGTTTAGGATCGATAGCCAGACTACTAAGAGGGGAAGTCTTATCGGTTGATCTATGCATGGGTGCCACTAGGTGATTTCATTCGGTGCATTGCATATCGAACCTAGTGCACGTTGAAAAACCTTGCGAAAATGTTTTGAAAAAAGCAAACTCATGAGCTGATGTGGAGTTTGCAAGCTCGACTGGATTTGACGCTTTTGGGAAAACGAGATGGCTATTTTGTATTGCGTCGGAGGCAAATTATTGGAGTTGGCACATGAAGCAAGGTGGTGAAGATTGCGCTTGGAATTCATGGAAAATAGGTGTTGAAGGCAGCTGTTGACGGCATTTAGACCCTGTTTTCATCTCATGAAAGCCATCAACATTGGTCACATTTAAGAGCTACACCCAGCAAACGAGTAGTGATATAGGTGCAATTCACTTGGTTCCACATGTACATGTCACTATTTGGATGCAGGTACAAACAGGTACTAATCAAGCCTGAACAAGAGTGGATGGAGCAAATTTGAGCAAGCTCCAAACGAGCAAGCAAGACAAGTGACAAGTCGGGATCGGCACCGGGAGGGCGCCCACGTGGGCGAGGCCCAAGGCCGAGTCGGCCGACCTGCCCTTGGTGGCAGGACACCTTGGCACTTCAGCCACTGCCACCTGGACCTTCTAGAAGGCCAGTGGGACCCACCTGTCAGCCAACCATAGGTCGGCCGACCTGGGGTTGGGCCCCGCTTGAGGTCGGTTTGCTTCCACCGCCTTCCTGCATGACTGCCACGTGTCCTACACCGAGCATCGTCCATTCAAGTCGGTGGGAAGGTCGGTTTGATCCAAGGGTGTAGAAGAGATGTCACGCGGATCGCTGATGTGGCGCTTGAGTAGGGGCTACTCCATCTCCCCTATAAATACCCCCCTCTAGCTTAGTCCAAAGTGCACCATGTATCATAGGAAGAGCTACTATTAAGCTGTAGTGTGAGAATAGAGGGGAAGAGAGTGAGGAGTTCCGGCGGAGGAGTCCCGACTGTCGGGAGTCTTCTTCCGAGTGCCTCAGCGGATGCTTGTCTTCTAGTAAGTTTACTATCTAGTTGCTTTCATCTGAGTACTTTCAGTATTTACTTTCTGTCTTAGTTTATCTTAAGTGTACACCCTTTCTGCTGGCACATTGCTCTCTCCTGAGCGGGCGTATGTCAGGCTCTTGAGTGAAGTACTTTAAACCCTGGCCGTGTTTAGAGTAGTAGAGATAGTGTAGGCGCAGTGTCTAGACTAGATCTGCCGGTGTGAACGTCTGTCGCACCCGAAACGCCCACAAGTGTAGTGTGACAGCCTTCCGTTGGGACCTTGGAGTTCTCCCCGAGCGTGTTGTTAGGTTAGATTGTAGGCCTACTTTGGGGGTCGCTTGTGCGTTATTTTAGCATCTGTCTCGTCCTTCGGCCGCGACGAGAAAGATAGAGTTAGTGCTCACGTACCCTTAGGATAAGCTAAGTTAGAACCGAATACTAGAATTACCTCTCGAACCCATCCTAAGCCCTTTGATCATTGCCTGATGGCATCCCTTGGCCTAGTTAGTCCACTTCTCGTTCCCTGTGGAAAATACGATACCTGGAATACTCCCGGTGAAGTGCTACATTGACTACCCGTCCGCTTGCGGTAAATCCCGTTTGCCACATCTGGTGTCAACAAGCATTTCTGGCGCCGTTGCCGGGGATCGGTAGCTGGTTTGCTTGAGCCATAGTCGTCAAATTACCCTTGTTAGATTAGAATCCTATTTACTTATCCTATGGATCAAACAACCCTTTTTGATTACGCGGCTCCAACGAGCGCTGAGTTGGAGCCGCCTAGTTCTTCTCAGGCTATTTTAGCCGCCCGCTATGAACTTCGCCCGAGTCTCATAGTGATGGTTCAGGAGAATCCCTTTTCAGGAGAAGGAGATGAAAACCCATACACCCACTTACGTGATTTCGAGCAACTCTGCTCGTGCATTCACATCCAGGGGATGAGACGAGTTACCCTTAAGTGGAAGCTTTTTCCGTTCTCTTTAACGGGAAAAGCTAGACGCTCGGTACTCTCTCGTTACGTAGGTAGTGTAGACGGAGAATGGGAGAAGTTACAAGCCAAATTTTGCCCGACCTATTTCCCCATCTCCCGTGTAGCCCGTCTCCGCGAGAGATATCCTAAACTTCCAACAAGAAGAGGGAGTCTCTAGGTGCGGCATGGACACGAATCATGGACTTAACGTCCTCCGGTCCAGACTTAGCCATACCCGAGCCAACGTTAATGCAACACTTTTATCTCGGCCTTAGGCAAAGTTCCGCACAATTCCTAGATCTAGCCTCGAAGGGAGCATTCCTTCATTTACCCATTAGTGAAGGTAAGGTAGTCCTAGCAACCATACTAGACAATACCCCCTACACCGATGATAATAGTGAAGCCCCTGAGGAAGACCAAACCCCTAGGGACGAAACCTCGACAGCCAATATCACAACCCAAGCTGACGAGCCTGAACCACAAACACCTCCAAGGGAAGAAGTAATTCACCCTTGGAATATCCCTTGAACATCGAGACAAACCTTTTTGCCGATTTTGGCAATGTCTCGAACCAACTCGTGCACAAGAAACCCGATAGAGGCCCAAATAAGCACATCTCATCACGCTTAGAGGCACGTTATCTTAAGGCAACGCCCAAGAGCTAATGTCTGTCATGAGCGGCAAATGGGCGAGGAAACAGAGATGTCATCGATGTCATCGACTTCTCTCCCGTTTCACAACCATTCCCGTGTCATAGGTAGGATCTCTATCGAATCTCTTTATGACCCGGCCGTAGGAGCAAATGTAATGTCTAAGACATTAGCAACAACACTCCTCGGTGAGGAACTGTTAACTTCTACTGACAAATTTCTCAAACTACCGTCTGGGAAATCAGTCAAGAGTTGCGGTCTTGCACGAAACGCACTAGTCACCATTGACAAAGTAAATGTCCTCCTAAATTTCTACATCTTTGATGTAGAGGACATTGACTTGTTAATTGGATATCCGCTCCTCGATTTCGAGTGACTTTCGGCGGGTACGTTAGGGGTCAACTAGGGAAAACACGAACTTTTCGGTTCCCTTTGTTGGTTCAATTAATACCAAATCGAAACAACACCCCGAAATTGACCCAATAGAGGAGGTAATGGTGGCAAATTTCATATAGAGGCATCAATGCCCGATATACAAGAAGAGGCCGAGGATTACATCGAAGAGCCGAAACAAACCCCGACCTAGACGAGCCCTTAGAGCTAGATGAATCCGAACCACAACCTAAACCCTCCATAGAACTTAAGCCACTTCCTTCTGGGCTTAGGTATGCCTTCCTTAATGGTGATAGAGACAAACCAGTCATTATTAGGGATCAGCTCTCTGAAGAAGAGACCGCTAGACTTATCGCCGTTCTAGAGAAGTATAATTCTGTCTTAGGATACTCCCTCCAAGACCTTAAGGGGATTAGCCCCGCTCTTTGCACACATCGCATCCCAATAGAACCCGATGCTACACCTTCGAGAGAGCCTCAAAGGAGGCTAAATAATGCGATGAGAGAAGTAGTAAAGAAGGAGGTCTTGAAGCTCTTGCACGCTGGCATAATCTACCCCGTTCCAAACAAGGAGTGGGTCAGCCCCGTACAAGTAGTACCTAAGAAAGGAGGAATGACGGTCGTTAAAAATGACAATAACAAACTAATCCCACAACGAACCGTCACGGGATGGAGGATGTGCATAGATTACCGAAAACTCAACAAGGCTACAAAGAAAGATCACTTTCCATTACCATTCATCGATGAGATGCTTTGGAACGGTTGGCGAAACACTCTTTCTTGTTTCCTTGATGGGTATTCGGGTTATCATCAAATCCCAATCCATCCCAACGATCAAAGTAAGACAACATTTACATGCCCTTACGGGACATATGCATATAGGCGCATGTCTTTTGGCCTATGCAATGCTCCCGCTTCCTTCCAAAGGTGCATGATGTCCATTTTCTCAGACATGATTGAAGAAATCATGGAAGTCTTCATGGACGACTTCTCCGTCTATGGCAAGACCTTTGACGGATGTCTTGAGAATGCTGGAGCGCGTCTTACAAAGATGCGAAGAAAAACACTTGATCCTAAAGCTTGGGAAAAATACCATTTTATGGTTAGGGAAGGGATAGTTTTAGGACATAGAGTGTCCGAGCGTGGAATAGAGGTAGATAGAGCTAAGATAGAGGTCATAGAACGGCTCCCACCTCCCACGAATGTTAGAGGAGTGCGTAGTTTCCTTGGTCACGCTGGTTTTTATAGGAGGTTTATACAAGATTTTTCGCAAATCGCTAGGCCTTTAACAAACCTCGCTAGCTAAAGATGCACCCTTTGATTTTAATGATGAGTGCTTAGATGCATTTTATTACCTTAAGAAAGCACTTGTCTCTGCGCCAATCATACAACCCCCGATTGGTCGCTTCCCTTTGAGATAATGTGTGATGCTAGTGATTATCTTGTAGAGGAGCTGTCTTAGGACAAACTAGAGATAAGAAGCATCACGCTATCTATTATGCTAGCAAAACACTAACCGGAGCTCAGCTTAACTATGCAACCACTGAAAAAGAGCTGTTAGCCGTAGTGTTTGCTATAGACAACTTTAGGTCTTATCTGGTAGGAGCAAAAGTGATCGTTTACACCGGTCACGCGCTCTAAAATACTTATTTACTAAGAAAGACGCTAAACCAAGATTGATAAGGTGGATCCCGCTACTCCAAGAATTTGACTTAGAAATAAAAGATAAAAAGGGAGTAGAAAACTCGGTCGCGAGACCACCTTTCTAGGATGCGGGTTGAAGACAAACAAAGTTTGCCTATCAACGATTGTCTTCGGGACGACACCCTTCTCAAGGTGTCGGCTACTCACCCCCAGTACGCAAACATCGTCAACTATATGGTCTCGGCTATGTACCTCCGGGGAAGATAAAAAGAAGGCGATTAAGGAGAGCAAGGCACATCTTTGGGACGACCCTTACCTCTATAGGGTCTGCCAAGATGGGATCTTTGAGACGGTGTGTACCAAAAGAAGAGGGCATCCAGTTATTAGAAAATGCCATGGGGCTGAATATGGAGGCCATTATGGTGCATTTAGAACCCATGCCAAGATCGGCAAAGTGGATTCTATTGGCCTACCATGTACTTGGGACACCAAGGACTTCATCAAAAGGTGTGAGAGGTGCCAACGACACGGGAATATCAATACCCGTGACGCCATGCCCCTCATAAACAACCTTCAAGTGGAGCTCTTTGATGTCCGGGGATAGATTACATGGGTCCATTCCCACCATCACAAGGATATGAATACATCCCCGGTGGCGTAGACTATGTATCTAAGTGGGTCGAAGCAATGCCGTGTAGGTCAGCAGACTCAAAACACGCCAAGGCAATGTTTCATGACACCATCCTCCCAAGGTTCGGCACCCCAAGGCTAGTCATCAGTGATGGAGGCAGCCATTTCATTGACAGAAGATTACAAGAGTACCTGAAAGGAATGCGGATAAGGCACAATGTGGGTACACCTTATCACCCCCAGACAAGCGGACAAGCAGAAACTTCGAACAAGCAAATCAAGAACATTCTGCAGAAGACTGTCAATGAAATGGGATCGGCATGGAAAGGTAGACTTCCCGATGCACTCTAGGCATACCGGACCGCATACAAGACCCTTATCGGTATGACCCCGTACCAGCTTGTATACGAAAAGACATGCCACCTGCCCGTCGAGTTGGAGCATAGGGCACATTGGGCCATAAAGAGGTGGAATATGGACCTGCCCTCAGTTGGCAAACATCGGAAGATCCAGATCTCAGAGTTGGAGGAATGGAGAGAGCAAGCTTATCACAATGCCGGGATTTACAAAGAGAAAACTAAAAGATGGCATGATAAGCGAATCAAGCAAAAAGAGTTCCATCCGGGGAACAAGGTACTCATGTTCAACTCCGGGTCAAACTCTTTGGCCATGGAAAGTTAAGGAGCAAATGGGAAGGCCCGTACACGGTGGTCGACGCCGCGACACATGGAGCCGTGACGCTGCAGGACGACGACGGCAACATCTTCAAGGTAAATGGCCATCGCCTTAAGCTTTTTCTATGAGCATGATTCCGTACAAGAAGAATTAGACATGATAGATTTCGTATTACATACTAATCACTAAAATCTACGTGTTCATTTCATTAACATGCTAGCTTTAATACTTTACAAATTCTTAAACTGCATGTAACTTGGCTTGGTTAGAAATAGGGATAGAATAGAAATTTCTAGGAACACTTGAGCACTTAGGAGCTAGTCCCTAGGAGCCAGGTGTAGGTCGACTGACCTGTGTTTTGGCACCCACTCGAACCTAGGGTGGTGCAGCCAAACCAGGACCTCAGCCTGGTCGACTAGACCCAACTAGGGTCCGGTCGACCGACCAAGTTATTCGCGATTTGAATTCGCAGAAATCCTTGGAACGGCTAAGGGAGCCTGTAGTTCAAATTTGAGCTCAAACGGGGCAAAACCCCTGGTCGGCCGACCGGGCTTTTCGCCAAATCGAACTCGGCGAAGGAGTAGGATCGGTGGGGAGGCGTCTCCCAGGACGCTCCCTTTCGAATTCTTTCGAAATCCGCCGAAACCCTCTCCTCCACCTTGCCTTTAAAAGCCCCCTAGGACTCTCCTCTCTTCCCACAACACTCTAGCCTAGTTCATCACCTCCATTGCCCATTTGAGCCACCCTTGAGCATCATCCACCTTGCCATGGCGCCACCCACGAAAAACCACCAAATCATCCTTCGCCCGGACTCACCCATGCCTCCGCGGTCGCTCGCTGCCGACATGGATCATGCCATGGCAGTGCACGTGATGGATCCAGAGCCGCTAGCCATGGTGCCACCGACGGGAGGCCTGCTGGGGAAAAACCCCTGGTCGGCCGACCAACATTTTGGGTCGGCCGACCAGAGGTGTGGTCGCCCGACCACCCCCCAGCGTCCTGCCCAGTCGGGACCATCATCACGCTCGCTGACTCCGAAGAGGACCCTCGGGAAATCTCCCGCGAGGTCCACCACGCCAAGGCGACCCGTCACGGGTCAATTGGCATTGAAGAACACGCCACCTGCAGGGGCTAGGGAGGCCCCGATCGTCATCTCCGCCAACACCGGGGGCAGCTCAAGTTTCGAGCCGTCCCGCACGCCGCACTTCCGCCGGATCAAGGGTCATGGACCGGGGATGGGGAAGACCCTCATCCCACCATTGGACTCCGACGATCGCATGGCCCTGAGGGAGTCGAACGACTCCACCAGCGTCTCCGTCCGGAGGCACTTGTCTCCACCGCCTATCAGAGGCCCACCTGGGCTCTTTGAGGGTGAGGAGGAGAAGAGCGACATGGAGAAACTTCTCCGTGTCACGGCAAATCTGAGGGAGAAGAACGAAGCCCTAATGGAGACGGTGGCGGAGCTTAGGATCGCCCATATGGACATGCTAGATGCATTCCGTGACTTGCGCATTAGCAATAATGCGAAGGTCAAGAGGATTGCAAAGGCAATCGGTAGGGAGGATCTACTAGAGATCCCCTCTCCCTAGAATAAAAATAGTTTTTAGAGATTAGGCACTTTTGTTTTAAAATTTCCTTAGTTGATTTCCCTTTTTAATTTCAAATTTCCCATTACAATGTAATAGTGCCTAGGAATTTGATTTTTAATACAAAGGAAGATTGGAAAGAAAAAGGTTGTTTAACCCTGTTGGTGCACTTTGCCACCAGCAGGGTATGTGCATTTTACTTCGTTTTTGCTGTGTCATGTTCATAGTGAACAAAGCCCAAGTGTGGGGGAGTCTGCCGACTCCCCAGAAACACGAAGAAATGGTGAAACAGGCATGGATTCGAGGTGCTGACGGTTTTGCAAGTTGGCACGACGAAGGTCGACCCGAACCATCGGTCGGCCGACCGACACTTTGTGCCAGTTCGGCAAACCGAGTACACTGCGCTAACCAGGAGACCGAGCGGAGTCAAAACCCAGGCCACGCAGCCCAGGTCCAGGTCCGTCGACCGGACCTGTTGGCCCCTGGTCCACCAAACAAATCTACACACGAACACTATGTTGTCTCGGTATGTCCCTCCTACTCCTTTCTCTTTTCTTTCCAGTTTTTTTTCCTTAACTATTTACTTATTTGCTTTTAAAATAATAAAATAATAATAAAATAAAGACTTGCATCTAGAACTTAAAAACTGCTTGATCTATGACATTTAGAGATAGAGGCTTTGCTAAACTTTACTCTTGCACATGATCATTCTTGTGGGTCAAACATTCTTAATAGGACCATCATATTGACTAGGTTGTTGATAAATGTGATATAATTCTCGGCTCATGCTCCATGCCTTTCTATCTAAAAGCACTTAGAGGTTTAATTTTGAAAAATGTCATAAAACCATAGTGTCACTACTCCTCAATAGTGTTGAAATACCCACCACGGCCATATATATCAAAATTCCAAAAGCCTTCTACATAAGCTACTTGCTTGCATTGAGTTTCGTTAAGACTTGTAGAACCTTTGTTAGAGGTCTGTCGTGGCCCTAAGATCAAGATCCACATCACCAAATACGCTACTTCTAATCCAGAAGTAAGCAGTCATACTACTCCTATTCTGGGAGTACGCATCTAACTACCATTACCATGCTGCTCCTACCCTGGGAGTACGCATCTCACCATTCATCGTTTATGCTACTCCTACCTTGGGAGCACGCATCTTACCCCCAGCATTATGCCACTCCTACACTGAGAGCGCGCATCATCATCCATACCACCATTATTGTGCTGCTTCTACATTGGAAGTATGCACCTTCACCATGTCCTAGATTGCTTCATACTCCAAAAATTAGAAAATCTCTCTCAGATTATCATTTGTTAGGTGAGACATACCCCAAAAGGCTAGGCATCTATTGAGATAGAAAAAAAAGATAGTAAAAGAGCTAGCCTTGTCTCAATAGAAGTAGAAAGAGAGATAACATCAAAAGAAGGAGCAATCTCATCCATCATTCATCCAATTCCTTTTCATCATACATTACATTCTCCACTTTACATCTTGATCTGGGGACATGATAAGTCTCTGCTGTGGTCCAAGACCTTAATTTCTTAACTTAGACAACATATGCACTGCAAGTATGCTATTCCTTGACATACCTATTCAAGCTCCATATAAAGCCTTATTAGAGATAGGATGTTTTTAAAGGCAAATATATGATGTGCCTTGGTGAGGATTCATACACCACTTGAGTGACTAGAGGTATTAGTTGAGGAGTAGGAATGACACATGTGCTTTATTTTCAAAAATCTATAAAAACTCTAAGTGTTAAGGATATGAAATGAGTAGAGAACGATGCCTAGAGAACTATTCCATTTGTTTCAACAACGAAGGATTTATGTTAGATAGTACCACATAACCCACTTGAATGATTTCTGCCTGAGTAAACTTAGTACTTGCCGATATCTCAATAATGTTGTAGTATCTTTCTCTCTCTAAACTTTGCTTGAGGACAAGCAAAGACTTAAGTGTGGGGGATCTTGTTGACGGCATTTAGACCCTGTTTTCATCTCATGAAAGCCGTCAACATTGGTCACATTTAAGAGCTACACCCGGCAAAACGAGTAGTGATATAGGTGCAATTCACTTGGTTCCACATGTACATGTCACTATTTGGATGCGGTACAAACAGTACTAATCAAGCCCGAACAAGAGTGGATGGAGCAAATTTGAGCAAGCTTCAAACGAGCAAGCAAGACAAGTGACAAGTCGGGGACTGCACCAGGAGGCTGCCACGTGGGCCGGATGCCCAAGGCCAGTCGGCCGACCCGCCCTTGGTGGCGGGACACCTTGGCACTTCAAATGCCCACGCCACCGGACCTTCTAGAAGGCCGGTGGGACCCACACCCGGCCAACCATAGGTCGGCCGACCTGGGGTTGGGCCCCACTTGAGGTCGGTTTGCTTCCACCCCTTCCTGCATGACTGCCACGTGTCCTACACCGAGCATCGTCCATTCAAGTCGGTGGGAAGGTCGGTTTGATCCAAGGGTGTAGAAGAGATGTCACGCGGATCGCTGATGTGGCGCTTGAGTAGGGGCTACTCCATCTCCCCTATAAATACCCCCCTCTAGCTTAGTCCAAAGTGCACCATGTATCATAGGAAGAGCTACTATTAAGCTATAGTGTGAGAATAGAGGGAAGAGAGTGAGGAGTTCCAGCGGAGGAGTCCCGGCCTGTCGGGAGTCTTCTTCCGGGAGCGCCTCGCGGATGCTTGTCTTCTAGTAAGTTTACTATCTAGTTTCTTTCATCTCGAGTACTTTCGGTATTTACTTTACTGTCTTAGTTTATCTTAAGTGTACACCCTTTCTGCTGGCACATTGCTCTCTCCTGAGCGGGCGTATGTCAGGCTCTTGAGTGAAGTACTTTAAACCCTGGCCGTGTTTAGAGTAGTAGAAATAGTGTAGGCGCAGTGTCTAGACTAGATCTGCGGTGTGAACGTCCGGGCCGCACCCGAACGCCCACAAGTGTAGTGTGACAACCTTCCGTTGGGACCTTGGAGTTCTCCCGAGCGTGTTGTTAGGTTAGATTGTAGGCCTACTTTGGGGGTCGCTTCGGTGCGTTATTTTAGCATCTGTCTCGTCCTTCGGCCGAGCGAAAGATAGAGTTAGTGCTCACGTACCCTTAGGATAAGCTAAGTTAGAACCGAATACTAGAATTACCTCTCGAACCCATCCTAAGCCCTTTGATCATTGCCTGATGGCATCCCTTGGCCTAGTTAGTCCACTTCTCGTTCCCTGTGGAAAATACGATACCTGGAATACTCCCGGTGAAGTGCTACATTGACTACCCGTCCGCTTGCGGTAAATCCCGTTTGCCACATCTGGTGTCAACAGCAGCGTCGGACGCAGGGCGTCGGACGGAGGCTGCAGTGTTCGACGACCCTATTGATCAGCTCAGTTGGTGCATGAAGACTAGTTTGAAGAGGCAGTGACATGTGGCGTCGGACGCTACTCGGTTGCGTCTGACGGCCAGCGTCGGACACCGTCCGACGGGCTGGATGCTCTCGGTGTGAAGTTTTTGCATCGTCGGACGGAGGGCCACGTTGGCTGCAAGTCGCAGCGTACGACACTTGGCTTTAGTTGCTGGATTGACGGGGTTGCTCCATGTGGCGTCGGACGGGACGACTGCATCGGACAGCGTCCAACGGTGCGGGAGCTCTCTATCCACTTTCTTGAAGGCGTCGGACGCGCGTGGCTGGCATCGGACGAGCAAGGTGTCAGACGGAGGAGCGAGCGGACGACGGTCCCTGGCTGAATGGCAATGGTCGAGTGACCGTTTGATCTAGACTCGTGGCGGCTCGACGTTGGACGGTGGCGTCGGACGGAGGCGTCGAACTTGTCCGACACTCCTGTGACCTGCGTTCGACGCCCCCTCGACAGCAGGTTTTGAGAGAGAGGCTCACCCCCTCTATAAATAAGTTGGTGCTCGGGCTTGGCTCTCTCTTGAACATTTCTATTTGTGAAATCACTTGTTTGAGCTGAGCCTTCTCCTTCTACTCATCTCTCTTGCTTGATCGTCGATTCGAAGTGAGATTGAGTGATCCAAAGTGCATTGCATAGCTTGAGGGCATCTAGTGGCACTTGTGGATAGATTAACCGGTGGATTTCTTGTTACTCTTAGAGGGTACCAACTCCTAGCCAGTTTGGAGGTTGTTTGGTGGATTGGCGAGAGTGGAGATTGTTCTCGGCCATCACCGGATTGATTTGTGAGAGGTTCTTGTGCTTTCCTCGGTGGAGCACCAAAAGCAACTCTAGTGAAATGCTCATGCCATTGAGCTACCTCACTTGAGCGTGGTGTCTTACGGTGCCTTGTGGGGCATTGGCTTGAGGGCCTAACCGAGGAACCACCTAGGTGTTGGTCGGCACAACGGGGACTTGCTTGCCGGTGCGCAAGTAAACCTTGGGAGACAATCATAGTGTCAATCTTGTCTCTTGGTGTTCACTCTTTGATTGATTGATTGATTGGCTCCCATCACGGTGATTGGTTATCTCCTCATCAACGTCGTTATAAAAGGATCAATCCCCTCTCCTTGCATTTACCTTTCTTGCTAGCTTGTTTAGTTTGTTCTCTTGTTTAGCTTGCTAGTGAGTAGTTGTGCCTTGTTTAGTGTTTGCTAGCTCTAGCTCTTAATCACTAGTAGTAGCTTTAGCACTTGTGTGCACTAGTGATCACATACTAGACTTGTTTGGATAGGAGGCTTACAACACATCCCTTAAGCTAGGCAAAACTTGCTTTACGCTGTTTGTTTTTCTAACAAGGTTGCTTAAGTGTCTTTGTAGAATTTTTCATAGGTTATTGACCCCCCTCTAGCCATCTAGGACCTTACAAGTCGGTGGCGGTGCGGGCGCAAGGCGCGGGGGGTGGCGGTGGCTTGAGGGTGGAGTGGAGGAGATAGGGTTGACCCCTTTCTTTATTGATTCCAAATTGATTACAATCCCTAAATATTTATAGTCCCGATTGGACATGAACTCTAAGTAATTAAGAGATCCTTCGGATCTTTAATTCCTATTTTATTTAACCCTATTTTCCTAATTTATCTCGATGATGTGGCAGTCCTACGGATGCGACGGTGGCGGAGCTGGGCCAGCAGCGGGGCGCGCGGCGCGCCTCCCCTCCTCTTGCTCTACGGTTCCTCGTTGGAACCCACCTGGTTAGCTGGGTTGCCCTCCTTTTGGGCCTCTGTTTCCCCGTTTATTCTGACATGGGGGTTGGCCCGCGTTGCACATGTTACATGAATTCAGTGAGATAGCAAATTCAAGGTTTAATTAATAGGTGTAACACGTGGAACGCGGGCCAACTCCCAGAGTGGAATAAATGGGCCAATAGAGGCCCAAAGGGAGAGCAACCCAGCTAGCCAGATAGGCTCCAATGAGAAACCCTAGAGTGGATGAGGAGGAAGGCGCGCCGTCATCGCCGTCCCGGTTTCGTCGTCGCCACGTCCGCAGGACTGCCACATCATCAAGATGGATTAGAAAAATAAGAATTAAATAAAATAGGAATTGAGGATCCACAGGATCTCTTGATTGCTTGGAGTTCAAGTCCGATCAAGACTATAAATATTTAGGGATTGTAATCAGTTTGGAATTAATATAGAAAGGGGTCAACCTGATCTCTCTCTCTCCCGCTCAAGCCGCCGCCGCCCCTGCTCCCGCGTGTCGTGCACGCGCGCCGCCACCCAGCGCCGTCACCTTTGCCACCCACCTCGCCGCCTGCTGCCGCCCCCGGCCGCCACTCCGGCTGCCCAGGCTTGGCCCCTTATAGTTGGTATCCGGAGTTCGGTTCGATCATCATCAATAGCCACCGCCTCTACGAACATCATGGAGATGCTTCAGTCTTTCATCAACACCGTCAACACCAAGATCAACGGGATGCATTAGCAATTCATCACCATCAACACTACCTCAAGATGATTGAGGAAGGGACTGTAACAGAACCGCCCAATTAATATAAACCCAAAGTACTAAATAAACCGTCGAGGCAATTTAGTTAGCACCTTGTGCTCATATCAATCCGGTAGTCCGTGAAATCTCGAAGGATTTTAAATTTTTTCAACGACACACCCGAATCGCACAGTTCAGTAGTTACCATTCACCTGTTCTTACAATTCGCACATAGCACATCATAAGTTTTACATGAGACTTATTACAGTCAGAGTTGCACATAAATAGCGGAAGTAGATACATTATAGATATATATACTCACACCTACGATTTTAAATACAGTGCCAGCTCCGGGTTGACATTAAACAAAAGCAAGTAGACGAGATATAAGAGATGACTTTGCCCATAGTCTAATCTTCCCATAGTGGGATACAGGTCCACCTTGTCACCACACAGCTTATGATCTGCAACAGGTGGGAATAAAACCCTGAGTACGTGAATGTACTCAGCTAGACTTACCCATCATAAACCAAAAATAAAGTGACACCAAGGAGTATGCAAGGTCTTTATAGTGGGTTGGCTTGACTCATTTTGCAGAGATGCTCAAGTGCTCATATAGTTATGTAGTAATGCCATTTTAAGTTATTAGCAGCAGGTTTAGAGTTATAGCCTGATTAAGCTAAGTTAGCACCTGTACTAATAGCAATCACTTGAGTATTTATAAGCAATCAATAGTAACCATATCAAGTGTGGCATTATCCAACATCATCCATATAACCATCCATTTTGTTCAAGTGGTATTTCTACGATGCCGCTGCTCAAGTCAAGTGCTCACTATCCAGGAGCGATGGCGATTATAATCGATTGCAAACCAGCTGGCGAAGTATTCCCCACACACACCACACTTCCCCCGTCGGGGTCGATTAGGTCACCTTGGCCTGTTTGGATAGAAGCACGGGATCAACAGAAACCATCGTACCCAGGGGCCGCCCGGCTGCATCTAGTCGGTACCGACCTCAGGCTTACTCTCCGCGCCCCTGTGGCCCACTAACACCAACTCCAGTACGATGCGTTCAGCTAGGCCGAAACCCGGCCCAAACAGACCTCGATCAAGGCTTCGTGGTCGGATGATCACACCCTTCCAGCTATCTATGGGGCATGTGTCCAACATGACATAGAGGGCCGAGACAACGATACGGTCCTTAATCGACACAGACGGGAACTACAAGCACACAAGACCCACGCCTTGTTTCCTGACATCCCGCCCGGTCTTGATTTATCCAACACACTTGGTTACATCCATCATGATCATCTTTGCCAAATTATCTTTAGCCCCTACGGCGTAGGTGACAGGATATCACCCACTTCTACCGATTCTAAGCAGGGCTAAGCATTTATCTCGATCCTACACTTAACAGGGTGAAGGATATATCACTGTAGACAAGGCATGTAGAGATATGCATCAACGGTTCCAAGCAACTCCTATAACGCAATGCATCAAACATAAAAAGGACACAAAGTAAGTTTTGGCAAACTGTAAGAGTGAATGCTCCGGGGCTTGCCTTCCTCTGACGAGCGAGGGTGAAGCTCCAGGCACTCGATCACTCCACGTCTGTCTCCTGGTTCTCGACCAACCCCAGCTTGGCAATTTCCTGCGACTTGCCCTTCGGGCTCCTTGCCTTGCGGCATGTTCGGTTCCCCTAACGATCCTGTATAATGCGTATGTGGAGATATGAATAATGCATAGTTGATGCGGATGGCATGATGATGATGATTGCATATGAGATTGTAATTCGATCCTCAATCACTAATGACTAGCAAACAAGCTAGTAAAGCAACTAACTATCCTATTTATCACTAGCAAACCAGCCAGTAAAGCGAAAGACCTTTACGCAAACATAATTATCTCGACACAATCATCATACCCTAGTCAATTTAACACAATTCTATTCAACTTACTATAACTCATATCACACTTAGCTTACACAAGACAAGCATGCATTAAAACATGTTCATAACCTACAACTAACCAGCCATCATCATCTCATTCCTACTAGGATCATTCAAGCACAAATTCCCACATAGACCATACACCATATAAATCAACTTCCAATTAGGCACTTGCACACTTTGTTGGAATTATAAAGGATGAATATATTCTCTCCTCTATAACTAGATTATATAAGGCGTATCATGACAACCAAAGTCCAGCAAGTAACCATTTACTCCAGCAAACTCATTATGAGGTACTTACGACATTAACCATGTATAAAAACATTGCTAAGCATGCCTATGTATATACATTAGAAGGCACAAGAGATAGCACATATGTTGGAATTATAAGTATCAATATATTCCAGACATCAAATTGAACCAAACTAACATCACTTACAGATTGTCCACATTACAAAATGATGGAAAAGCATAAAGATGAACCAAGAAATTACTTATTAGCCATTATTATGCAATTATTAGTAAAGGGGTAAAACAGGGACACATATTTTGACACTTTAGAAAATTCCCAGAAAATTACAGTAGCTAGCACATCTCTAATCTAGACTACCATAAAATTTTTAGCCTAAAATGATAAGCCAATTTCCCTACACAAAAAATAACAAGTTTCGGGAGCTAATTATAGCTTAGAAGAGCAAAAAACTGGAAAACCCTATAAGAAAGGGTCAAACGACAAATCCCAATTTATATCAGGCTCCACATGACATAAACAGTATGTTCACCAAATTTCACCTCCATTGGATACATATACTAATTATGAAAATTAGCACAATATATTATAATTATTAGCAAGATAAATTCATAACTAATTGATATCGTATCCAAATAACCTCAAATTTAAACTAGAAGCTACTCATAGCATTAGAAGTATCTCATAAAATTTTCAAGGCAATTGGAGCAGTATAATAGGAGATATGGATTTCCCCTTTTTCAAGCATAATTAAAAGGCATAAATCATAACTAATTATTTTACAACTAAACATGGTCAGTTTTATATTTTTAATAAAAACTAGACGTCTCAAGGAATACAACAAAATTTGGTTCACCGAATTTGGAGTTGCCAAACTCAGATATGAATTTCTAAATATTCAACAAAATATCTACAAATTGGTCCTTATGGCACTATTCACCTGAGTCAGTGGCTGTGCACTTAGGCCCCTGGACTTTGCCGAATTCTAATACGAGGTCCTTCACAGAGTTGAAGAACAGAGGAGGCGGAGAAACTTGCGGGGAAGGCCGGGGAAAGGCTCGTCGGCGGCGGAGGAAGGGCGGCGGAGCTTTAGTAGGATCCCGCGCCCTCGCTGGTGGTCCCAGCGTGGCCGGAGGAGGTCCCAGGCGGCCTGGCCGCGTTGGCCGGCAGCCCGGCGATGGGCGGCACGGCGGCGGCCGCCTCTGGCGAGGATCGACGGCGGGGAAGGGGCGTGGGAGGTGCGGTGCGAGCTGGCGAAGACGATGGTGTCCTCGGTTGAGGACGAGGAGGCTCAGAGGGAGAAGTGCGTGGTGGCAGCTTTGGTGGAGAACGACGGCGGCGAAATCGGCCGATTAGGCCGCTTCGTCCAGCAACGCGAGCAGCGAGAAGGCGGCGAGGATAGCGCGGAGGACGGTGGCGCTTCGCGTGCTAGCGGAGGAGAAAATGGTGCGGTGGCGAGGCGCGCGACGGTGGGTCACCACGGCGGCAATGGTGGTGCTCGCGAGGCCGCTACGGCGCAAAAGGGAGAGAGCAGGGAAAGGGATAGGAAATGAGGGCGAGTGGAGAGTGGCGAATGCGGCAGGCCGGGCTTAAGTGCGCGTGGACGAGACCGCGAAGCCGTCTAGGTGTGCTTGGCGCACGTTCGGACACGGCTGCGGCGCCCCGATCGATGGCGGATGCGCGGCGTGCACGGACAAGACGAGTGGGAGCAGCGTGCTCTGCTGCGGCGCTGCTGCCGCGGCTGCCGCGTCGCTGCCGCTACTGAACCGGTCGGCCACGATGCCGATTCAGTCTGAATCGAGTTCGATTCAGGATGAACAGTGACGACTGAATCAGCCCCATTTTCGTCCCTCTAGCGCTCGATCCATCGAGTGTCTGCAAAAATGTTGTGTACAAGATAGGTAGAGCTACAGATTTACATCATTTGCTTAAAAACACTTGGACATAATTCGGCCTGTATGAAGATATATGGGGCCCCCAATTTGGGTTCAGAAAACTGAATTTCAGGTTTCATACTCAGAAAATTTCCAAGTTTAAAAACAGCCCCTAAATTCCCTTTTGCACGATTTTTAAAGCGTCAAAATCTCCTATTTCCAGGCCGATTCAGCAAAAACTCCCATTGAGTGAAATGAAGTACTTGAAAAGTAGAACAAAACTCCCAATGTATGTTTGGCCTAGATCTACCTAGAAAATAAAAATGTTGAGCCCCCAAGAATTTGGTTTTTACACATTTTTAAAATTCAAAATCAGCATTCCCTTTTGTCTTTCTCCACCGATTTGGGCATTTTGCAAGCTTTTTCATGAAAAGTGAAAATCATGACTTTTGTTCCTTATAACATTCTCTACAGGACTTATTAAGTGGTCAAAAGCCAAAATTGACTTTTTGGAACACTTTTGAAATAGTTAAACAAATCACTCTATAAATCAATTTTTGTCAACTCATCACAAGTGGCCAACATACACCTAGCTTCATTTTGCATCCTAAACATTTCTAAGTTGATTTAGTGAGCAAGCATCAAGCACTTGTACTAGTTAACCCTATGCATAGGCATTCCAAACACAATCCAAACAAGCCAAGCACCACACATGCAATCACATTTCATCCTTTGTTAATGCAAGTGCATAATGATGCTTATGCTAATAAAATGCAAGTGCTAATGCATGCTTAACACCAGGGTGTTATAGGGACAACTCAATCAGCCGTCATCGCAGATGCATAGGCCAGATTGGAACATGAAGCCGCTGTCAACGACCTCACCGCCGAAACTAAGGACATCATGATCACTGCAGGCAGAACTCACCTCCAAAGTAAGATAAACGAACCCAATTCCTCTGATTTGCCACTGATCCTAAAGGAGGTCTCCCACACCTTGTTCCCGGTAATGATGATGTCGCAGCAACCAATCCGGTGCACCAGGAGGCTCCCGGACCAATACCCCCCATCAAACCCTAATCAGACGCAGCATGACGACAACCCTCCCAACAATAAGCCGCATATTCCAGGTTAGATTGTGGTGACTACACGCCTTACAACACTAACATACGATGGGAAATCAGATCCTTGACCGTGGGTTACAATGATGCACATCCTTTTCAACCTTGACCACATGGAGTCAACTGATCAGGTACTATATGCTGCTTTTCATCTTACTGGTATGGCAGAGCTTTGGTTCTTCATGAACCATCAGGATACACCGCCAGTAGATTGGAAGGAATTTTAGGATGCCTTGCTCGACGAATTTGGTCACCTCACGCATCAACACCAGAATGACCTCGCACCTCCAATGTTCCTAGGGACATTAGAGGACTACATCAATGACTATTGGGCCTATGTCGCACGTATCAACCTCGACAGTGTTCCTCGTTAGGTCAGCCTTTTCATTCTCGGGCTTCCAACTCGACTACGGGAACTGGTGCAACCTCAATTCCCACAGGATGTGGACACTGCGATCAATCTTGCCCGACAATTGGAACTAGTAGCATTGGCATACGTTCCACCACCACCTGTCATCATCGTCCAGGACTACCACCATTAGAACAACATCAAGGAGGAAAAGACCACATTGAGTACACCCTCAACAAAACTCATTCCAGCAGGTTACACCTCCCTATGTGACCTCAAAGAGTGAAAAGAGAAAGCCAGCACCTCAACTACATCGTCACCACAATCCATAGCTCCAGCAATATCAGAGGCAACATCACATGACATCACTGACACCCTCATCAAACTCCCATGGCCAATGGGGACGAACGTGAGCTTCAGGTAATTTATGACAACATCATGGTACATGGCACAACTGCATCTTGGTCTTTCAAAGGAGTCATCTACTACTACGACCACCTCTATGTACCAGCAACATCTCCACTACTCCAGGAGATCATGGGAACACTTGGTATGGCAACTCCTCATCTTATAGCAATTGGACTTCACACAACATCTCTTCTAACTCACACCTCACCCCCCCCCCGTCCAAGCTTTTTGTCAAGTGTACTCCCGCTCGAGTTATGGCCCATTACCGCTACGGTAATCATTTTTGATGATAATGCACAACAATTCCTCAGCATGAAGAATGTCAGCATTCCAATTCATCATGGAAGTACCCACCCACTCATATCACCAACCTATGCAACAAAAGGGGACACCATCTTTGGGACAATGCTACATCTTGATATCGACCAGATATCTCGGACCCCAAATACAGTGTGCAGGCACTTCAAAGGCATTATGAATGCAGGCTAGGTACTATCACTCCCACGACTGCCTCGAACCATGTGAATGGTTCACTTCACGGGGTTGCTATCTAGAGCTGATATGCTGGACGCCATCCACAACTCCGTTGAGCGACGCAACAATAAGATCTATGACTACATCATCTCCGGCTACTTCGGATCATTCTACTACTCCTTCATCTTCGCTTGCCACAATGACGACAACAACCAGGGTACTCATGCAATTGGTCACGTCATTATTCAACTGATGGAAATTCTCTGGGGACCACGATGACCTACTTCAAACCCTTCATCATGGCGCCCGTTTCAGCGTGAGGGCGCGCTGAGTGGAAAAGGGGAGAGTACGGTAACACGTGCAATGCGGGCCAACTCCTAGAGTGGAATAAATGGGCCAACAGAGGCCCAGAAGGAGAGCAACCCAGCTAGCCAGATGGGCTCCAACGAGAAACCCTAGAGTGGAGGAGGAGGATGGTGCGCCACACGCCGCCATTGCCGCCCCGGTTCCGTCATCACCACGTCTGCAGGATTGCCACGTCATCAAGATGGATTAGAAAAATACGAATTAAATAAAAATAGAAATTGAGGATCCGTAGGATCTCTTGATTGCTTAGAGTTTAAGTCCAATCGGGACTATATATATTTAGGGATTGTAATCAATCCTATCTCTCTCCCCCGCTACAGCCGCCGCCGCCCTTGCTCCCGTGCGTCGCGCACGCGTGCTGCCACCCAGCGCCGCTGCCTTCGTCGCCCACCTCGTCGCCGGTCGTCACCCCGTCCGCCGCTCCGGCTGGCCCGGGCTTGGCCCCTTATATCAGGGTTATCATTTTAGGTAGTTTTTTTTTCGAGAACTCATATTATGCATTAAGTTTTTTTTTTCCAAAGGAAGTAATGTAGCAGAAGGTTTTTTACAACCACTAGGATATGAATACCTTTGGTTTCATTAACATCTAGCTAGGGTGTAGAAATCCTTGGGGAACATGTTGAATAAATTAGACTGCATGTAGAGTCAGTTATACATTGAACTTGACAAAATTATGGTTCACTACGCCATCAACCCATGCTCTCATCTGGGCTTATAATCTTTATTAGAAGACAAATGCTAAAAGAAATTTATTATATTTCATTAATTTTCTTAAGCAATGGCCAAGTGGATACTCTATAATTTCTATTTTAGTTTTTCTTTATGTGGCAATACTCATGTTGAATAAATTTATGTATTTTCATGTATTCATAGTTTTTATTTCTTTATGTAGCATCTCTGTGTATCTCCACAATAAATTTAGTTGGAAGCTTTACTTAAATCATGATAACTTTTGTTGCAGACAATCTCTTTCGACATCGTCGCTATTATAATTAATGGTGACTACATTCTACTGATTTGATGGCTAAATAATTTTAGCTTTTTTGCGAATTTTAGGATTTGTCAGATTTCTACTTTTCCCCTTTCTATCTGGATTAGGATTCGTATTCAACTTACTCAGGATTGGAGAACATATTTGAAAAAGGATTCCTAGGTGTCGAGGTTACCTTAAGAACCTTGCCAAGCAATTGCCATATAAATCGGGAGGGTTGTAGACATATGAATATAGACAACTTCTACATTCACGTAGTTAGCTTTAGTTAGGGAGATGTGGACTAATAAAATGGGTTTCAAATGTTTGCTCTTTAATATTATATATAATGAATAGTTAAGTTATATATCCTATGTTAAAACATTCATCATAGAACTTATAAAAGTATATTTTATTTGACTAACACCATCCAATTAGCGTGTGTCTAAGCTTGTGAAAAGACATCTTGGTGTTTGGGTCAGACCCTCCGTCACTGAAAGAAGGCTCGGCCTTGGCGTGCTCCAAAAGGCCTCTCCCGCTCTCTCTTGGCCCAATAATCCCCTCCAAACCCTAACCCTTCCTTCATCCACCCACACACGCCGCCACAATTGGAAAAAGAGCACATGCGCATATCTCAGCCCCGCTCGCCCGCCCACTGCTCCAATTCGCCGCCTGCCGCCCCAATTGGTTGGGCACGTGTTCCCTCCCCATCCACTCTGTGGATCCGGTGGCGGTCCCCTTGCCCCCGCGACCGGCAGCGGCCTTGCAATGGCAACGGTATCCACCTCCCCCACCTCCTAGCGACAGCCCTAAATCGACGGCGTCCACCTCCCTGCTGTGACCGGCGAGCGGCAAGGGTGTTGGGACAACGTCCATTTCCCCGCCTCCAACAGTGCCGGCAGCCCCCGCCTGCACATCGGTGTTCGTGATATAAGCTGCAAAGTTCTGCAAATTCCATTATGTGACCCTCACTAACTTCAAAAATTTTGTGCATACTAAATCTGGTTCCAATGGATCTTCAGTACTAAGTTTTTTGAAATTGATTTATATACTTCAATCATTTGTGCTAGATCTGGTGGTGGATGAAGAATCACATACCTTCAAAGTTCGAAGTGGAACTAGCAGTACTAACATTTGTGTGCTAGGCAACACAAAGATAGGACGTGGGCAGTGTTTTTAGGCTCATGCTTTAAAGATTGAAAGAATGCTATTATATAATTAGAGTTTCTAACTCATATCAATGCCTAGCAAGTTCAGCAGTTTGGATTTTTTTCCTCCACCTTTTCTGAGATGGGCAGTGGTTTTTAGGCTCAAGCTTTAAAGACTGAGATAAAGCCATATATAATTAGAGCTTCTAACTCATATCAATGCCTAGCTAAGTTAAATACTCAGTAGCCTAGATTTTTCCTCCACCTTTTCTGAGATCGCAGCATGTGGTTTACTTCCATAATCGAGTAAGAAGTTGATCTGTACTTGTAGTTTTTTCGCTGGAACCACAAGCCTTATTCTCCACAGTATGCTTTGCATTCTTTACGAAATTTACAATGGATTTATACATACTGATGCCTAATGCTACATTTTTATGCTTGCTACCCCACGAAGCTGCGCAGGGGTTTCTGCTAGTTAGTATATTTTTTAGTGCTCCTTGTGTGCACAAGTATAAAGTAAAATACTTTCTCATTCAGTTCTATCTATTTTAGTTGTGCAGGTGCTCTTCCTATCCATGTATGGCTTCTGTAGTTGCACATTTCAAAAGGTGTAGAACACTTCAGTATAGTACAGTTCAGTGATTTCATTGAGCACGAGAGGATGGGTTGTCTACTCAATACTCAATCATGTACTGATGGTTGTGTATTTTGAGGTTTTACCTAATTTTTTATGGCTTTTATGACAGCAAGTGCGAGTTTCTTTTTGTTCATCAATTGTATAATACACATGTAGAGATAAGGATAGCTTGATTTTAAGTGACACCAGTGCATATGTACTTGATTTTGACAATTGAATGAGTATGTCTAATATGGTGTGTATTTCATCTTACATCATTTCAATATTGTATTGGTATGGAATGTTACAAGGTTTTTTTTTTTTTTTTTGCATCTATTTAATTGAGCTCGATGGACTTGCTAAAAGGAGTTACTGTGATGAACTGTCCGTTGCTAAAACTGCTAACAGGCTGTCCTTTGCTAAAAGCTGGAGCGATGGACAGTCCGTCGCTAAAGATGAAGTCTGTTGCTATATACATACAACGATGGCTTCAATCACGACTGCTAGGGTCCGTTGCTATAACTTTTAGCCACGAACTATCCATCACTATACACTCCTTACAGCAACTTCAAGTCAGTCGTTGATTAATGATTGTGGTGTAGTGCGCGCGGCAAAGGATGCAAAGAGAAAATGAGCAGAGCACACACGTGGCACTATCCGAAAATGGAAATAGGTGGATTTTTAGAGTGAGTTTTGGGCAAGGGAGATGACAAGTCAAGGGAAGGGAGCTGGTGCTAACGGCAGCTGTGGTTCTTGATGAATGCAAGCTGCAGGGTCAGTGGACCACTCGCCCTCAGCCACTTCGCAGCTGCACGCAGACATGGACACCACAAGCTCATGCGCCCTGTGACCACGGCTGTTGCTGAGCGTGCTCACGGACACAGCGAAGAAGGGGCAGCAGGGTGGCAGGCATCTCGGAATTACAAATGCAAAGAGAGATTGCGTTTGGTGAGGTGAAGGCAAGACGCCGAGACTAGGGGGAGACGATGGTGTCAACGCCAACCGAGCTGATAAGAGGACCTAGGCGCCACTATGTCAAATCTTGCTATCGTGGAAAGCCAACTAAGCAAAACACAACCAATACCGCCTGAGGGGTTTATTTTTTTGGTTTGGCAAAATTTAACGTATCCAATACATGGTTTTATAAGTGAAGGGTTCAAGGAGACAACTAGTCGAACGTTAGGAGGTTATATAGACTTTTTCCTATTTTTTTCATAATGCGGAGGTGAATATAATTATCTATAAAACAAAATATAAATAGTTGCCATTATCAATAATGATGATTGGAGCACACCAAATTAAAGGCAAAAGTTTTTTTATTGTGAGGATTTCTATGTTTTTCTCTTTTTTTCTAGCACATATGGTGAGAATAACGTAGATGTATGTTATTAGGTGTATGTTATTAGGGCCTCCGGTTAGTAACAGTAAGATAATGTTGGATAATCTGGATTATGAGATGTTGATGGTGAACATTATATTGTTAGTATGCATGATTAAGTGAATGGACATTAGAAAGACTTCTCAATCAATGCTAGCTTGGTAGAGTGTATTTACACACCTTTTCGAAGAGGCTAAGGGCGGCATTAGCATTGAGACGTGTTATGTTGATTGCTCCCCACTTGTCATTTTCTGCCCAATGCATTGCAACTTATTCTTCATTTGTGACGACAACAATAGTGGCTTCAATATCCTTGGCTAAGAAGGTGTCTTTGATCAAGTTCCAATCTTGCTTGGAGCGCAAACCATCCATGACAACCAAGCATTTTCCAGTACGAAGGATCTTACGGCACTCTAGAATTGGGATTTGGTGGTCTTCTTCTGCCATACTAACCGTTGCACTTTCCTTGGCACGAGGACCATCAGAATAGAAATCGAGAAGTAAGCGCCAAGCAAAAACAGACAGATTGAACGGACACGGAACGTCCACCCAAGCAAATGCTTCCGTAGGACCAAGTCCGTACGATGATTCAACTCCTGATGAATAAAGAATTTCTTGGTAATAAATGGTCCTGACGAGAGTTGATTTGCCAACACCAGATATCCCACAAACTAAGGCCAAATTCTCAGTGAGTATTTGGTGCCTGATACTGAATACTTCGTCGTCACGCCTAACAAGTTGGCGTGTTTGGAGCCATTGAATTGCCTCTTGGTATTTCTTTTGCGTAGAAAATATACGGCGGTATCCCTGTGAGTAATGGTAACAACCAACGTGAGTTATGCTACGGTTTTATTGGCCGGGAAGCATATTCATGTGTCAGTATGGGTGTTCACGTCCACCCAAACATATAAACAGACAAGAAACTGTAACTAAGTTTTTTAATATTATTACATGCATGTAACTAAACACCAATTAAATGTACCAAGGAAGCAAATAAATTAATACGTGGCCAAGCAATAATATTCTTTATGAATTAATTAAGCTGATGAAATGGGTCCAATGCAAGATAACTAACTAACCATGTCTATATGATCTTGTTCTTGGGCACCCAGCTGCAGCATCTTGGCTGTACCATAGAAAAGATCCCGTGGAGTAGAGCGAGCGATGATAATGCTTTGAATATGCTCCTCAGAAAAGAAGGTGCTGATCCGATGCCAGTCTTCTTTGGACTCCAGACGACCATTGATGACAACCAAGCATTTTTTATTATGAAGAAACTCACGGCACTTTTCAATGGGGTCAATAATAGCGCCTTCCATGAGACCAACTGCAACTTCTTCCTTCTGAATTGGATCATCGGAATAAAAATCAAGAAGTGTCAAGGGCCTCGAGTTCCAACTCTGGAGGACCTTGGCTTCGCAGGTTGTAGCTAGAACCGGGTAGGGGTGGCGCCAGGATTGTTGCCTGGCAGCCGAAGCAGAGATGAGATTGAAGATGAACTAGGTGAGAGGATTAGAGCTTAACTTCATACTTGTTTTCTCTAATCATGGTCTGGCTTACATATATATAGGAGATAGCCTAGCCGGCTGATCACCTTTGATTCACATTCACACCTCTCAATCTCTCATTCACACTCTAGATTAATTAGGGCTCTTTCACACCTCTGGACTCTTGGACGCCTTCTGGCCCTTTGGTGGCCTGGGGCGCCGGCTGTACTGCCGGCCCCACATGACATCTCTCCCGCCCTGGAGAAGCAGCTCGTCCTCGAGCTGGAAGGAGGGGTAGCAGTCCTGGAAATCTTCAAGATCTTCCCACGTAGCCAAAGTAGCTGGCTCGTTCTGCCAGTGAATGAGGACTTGGCGAACACCTCGAGCCAGCCGAGCCTTGGATGCACGCTCGGGCCGGCTATGTCGCGCCGTGGTGAGTGGGTAGCAATGGTGGTGGCGCTTGCTAGGGCGTGCCGACGAACTTCTTCAGGAGGCCCACATGAAAGATGTCATGAAGACGCGCTTGGGGAGGCAGCTCGAGGCGGTATGCGACGTCGTTGATGACGGCGGCGACCCGATAGGGTCCAAAGAAGCGCGGATGAAGCTTGCCTTTAGTTACGCCTTGAAGGGATGCCGGGGCGCGGTGCCGCAGCCTGAGCCACACCCAGCCGCCCACAGCGAAGCCGAGCTCACGGTGATGCTTGTTGTAGACACGCCGGTAGACGTCCTGGGACTGCTCCAGCCGAGCGCGGGCATCGGCTGTTAGATAAGCCTAGCATCTATATTTAGCACTTGCATGTTTCCCTTTCTGTTGAGCACACGCACGAGCACCAACTTGTGGTCGCCGTGCGTATAGGAAGAGGTGGCCGAGGATAGCTCGCCACGAACTCTGGCATGCAGCCACGGACGACGTTCGTGGGCGTGGGAATGGACGCGCAAATTCCGCATCGTGTGCATCGTGGCTGCTATGCATTGCATCGTTGTATTCAGTCAATAAATAGAGAACAAGAACACCCAGAAAAGCTGTGCTTTCAGGCAGCACAAAATCCTCCGAGTTCAACTGCTCTCGTGTTCTTGTTCATCCACTAGCCGCCGTCGTACATCGCCGTTCGGTTTCTAACAAGTGGCATCGGAGCTAGAGAGTGAGGGACCTGCGACGTCATGTCGACGAAGCCGCGCGGACACACGCCGCCGGCGATGGCCAACAAGGAGAAACCGGAGGGCTCCGGCAGCAAGACGCCGCGCCGCTCTCCATCTCTGAGTCGCTCTCCACCACGCCGTTCACCGCGCCGCTCTCCGCGTCGCGCCCGAGCTCCACGCCGCTCGCGCACCCGACATCCACGCGAGATCGTCGTCGAGCGCATCATCCGAGAAGGTGGCGGTTCCAGGACCTGGCCGCAGCTGACGCGCACCAACTACCACCAATGGTCGCTGCGGATGAAGTTGAAGCTCCAGGCGCGCCATCTCTGGGACGCCATCGAGTACCCCGACACCCCGGAGTACGACGACGACCGAAGTGCCCTCGACGCCATCTGCAGCGAGGTACCGGAGGACATGGTGCCCGCGCTCGCCACCAAGGAGACCGCCTACGACGCCTGGGAGGCCATCAAGACGTTCCGCATCGGCGACGACCGCGTGTGGAGATCAACCGCCCAAACCCTCCAGGCGGAGTACGAGAATATCACGCTCCACGCCGACGAGGCCATCGAGGATTTCGCCCTGCGTCTCACCAACATCACGCAGCGGATGGCAGCCCTCGGTGATCCGGAGCCTGACCATCGCGTGGTGGCCAAGTACCTGCGCGCCGCTCGTCCGCGGTACAAGCAACTCGTAATTTTGATTGAGACTCTCCTCGACTTTTCCCAGCTGTCAATTGAAGAAGTCACCGGAAGGCTCAAGGCGGCCGACGACGTCAAGCCAACGCCGCCGCAGAACGCGAGCGGCAAGCTGCTTCTTACAGAGGAGCAGTGGATCGAGAGGTACAAGAAGAAGGGGGAGAGGACGGGGGCGCGGCTCTGGCGAGCCTCGTCCGCCGCCGGACTCTCCCTGTCCACGCTGTGGCAAGAAAGGCCACTGGGCCAGTGATTGTCGCGGCAAGAAGAAGGAGGAGCCGGCCCATCAGGCCCACTTGGCCCAGGAGGAGGAGGAGCACACCCTGATGCTCGCCTTCGACACGGCCCATGAGGAGGCCATTCCCCTCTCACCACCGGAGCAGATCACGCCGGCGCACTCCGCTACTCCACCGCCGCTGCCCGCCGAGCTCCACCTCATCGAGCGGAAGGTCGTCCCCAACCTTGACGAAGAGGTGGACCGGGATCCGAATCGATGGATCTTGGACACCGGAGCGTCAAATCACATGACGGGATCACGCGCTGCCTTCTCCGATCTCGACACCACCGTCAAGGGCTCGGTGCGATTCGGGGACGGCTCCGTGGCGCGGATCGAGGGGAGCGGGACAGTCATGTTCTCCCTCAAGAACGGGGAACATCGCTCCTTCACCGGCATCTACTATCTGCCACAGCTCACCGCCAACATCATCTCCGTCGTGCAGCTGGATGAGGGCGGATTCCAGGTGCTCGTGGAGCACGACGTCATGCGCATCCGCGACGAGGAGCAACGGCTGCTGGCCAAGGTTCCCCGCGGGGCCGGGAGACTGTACGTGCTCGACGTCAAGCTGGCACGCCCGGTCTTCCTCGCAGCTCACACCGACGACGAAGCGTGGCAGTGGCACTCGCGCTTCGGGCATCTCCACTTCGCCGCCCTCCGCAACATGGCGAGGGAGGAGCTTGTCCGCGGCCTGCCTCTGCTCACACAGGTGGACCAGGTGTGCGAGGCCTGCCTCGCCGGCAAGCACCGGCGCGCCCCATTCCCTCAGCAGGCCCAGCGACGTTCCACCGAGGCGCTCCAGCTGCTGCACAGCGACATCTGCGGGCCAATCACGCCGGCCACACCAAGCGGCAACCGCTACTTCCTTCTCCTCGTCGACAACTACTCCCGCTACATGTGGGTGTGTCTCCTTCCCACCAAGGACGCTGCTGCAGAAGCCATCAAGCGTGTCCAGGCGGCGGCGGAAAGGAAGACCGGCAAGAAGCTCCTGGCACTTCGGACGGACCGGGGTGGTGAATTTGCCGCCACCGACTTCACCGAGTACTGCGCTCACCTCGGCGTCCGGTGCGAACTCACGGCGCCGTACACACCTCAACAGAACGGCGTCGTCGAGCGCCGTAACCAGTCAGTCGTCGGCACCGCCCGGAGCATGCTGAAGGCGAAGGGACTACCTGGGGTGTTCTGGGGAGAGGCGGTCACCACCGCCGTGTACCTCCTCAACCGTTCCTCTTCCAAGAGCATCCAAGGGAAGACAGCGTACCAGCTCTGGACCAGCAGCGCCCCCAACGTGTCGCACCTCCGCACCTTCGGGTGCATCGCCCATGTCAAGGTAAACACACCGCATCTTCGCAAGCTTGATGATCGCAGCCGCAAGATGGTGTTCGTGGGCTACGAGCCTGGATCAAAGGCCTACAGAGTCTACAATCCGACGACCCGGCGTGTGCACATAAGCCGGGACGTGGTGTTCGACGAGGCGACACAGTGGACATGGTCCGCGGAGCATGACGGCAAGTCGAGGGACTTCACCGTGGAGGACCCGGCACTCGTGGAGGCGAACGCAGTCAGCACCACCACAAGCACCGTGCCGCGCACCACTTCATCGACAGCGACACGCTCTGCTTCACCAACATCGCCCACAACTCCGCGGCCGAACGAGTACACGGCGGGAACACCAGGGCAGGGCTCAGCAGCCGCGACGTCGAGCCCGGCCCCGTCGCACGGGGTCGAATTCGCCTCTCCGCCAAGCTCCTCCCTCAGCGAGCAGCTCGACAACGACCACGACGACGACGTCCCGCTCTGATTTCGCCGCGTCGACGACTTGGTCGGCACTGCACCGACGCCCGGCCTCGCCGCACGGGACCTGGAGGAGCATCTACTACTCGCCTGCGACGCCGAGCCAACCAGCCTCGCCGAGGCGCTGAAGCACGAGTGCTGGCGCCACGCCATGCTCGACGAGATGACGGCAATTGAGGCGAACAGTACATGGGAGCTCGTCGACCCACCGCCTAGAGTCCGTCCCATTGGGCTCAAATGGGTATACAAGGCGAAGAAGGACGCAGCCGGGATCATCTCCAAGTACAAAGCCCGGCTGGTCGCGAAGGGCTATGTGCAGCGTCAAGGCATTGACTTCGACGAGGTCTTCACACTGGTGGCGCGTCTGGAGTCCGTGAGGCTTCTCCTTGCGTACGCTGCGAATGAGGGCTGGGCTGTCCACCATATGGACGTCAAGTCGGCCTTCCTCAACGGCGAGCTGCAGGAGGAGGTCTACGTCGAGCAGCCGCCAGGCTTCGTCCTCAAGGGGCATGAAGGCAAGGTCCTGCACCTCGTCAAGGCACTGTACGGGCTTCATCAAGCTCCCCGTGCCTGGTATGCGAAGCTGGACAGCTCGCTGCTCGGGCTCGGCTTTCGGCGCAGCGACTCCGAGCATGCTGTGTACCTGCATGGCGAGGGCGTGCACCGTCTCGTTGTGGGTGTGTACGTCGACGACCTTGTGATCACCGGTGGTAGCGCAAGCGACATCGACGAGTTCAAGTCGCAGATGAAGGCTACGTTCCAGATGAGCGATCTGGGGCTGCTGCACTACTATCTCGGCTGCTGCACTACTATCTCGGCCTGGAGGTGTCTCAGTCGGCGGATGGCATCACCTTGGGCCAGAGCGCGTACGCGGCGAAGATCCTGCAGAATGCCGGGTTGGCTGGGTGCAACCCCAGCTTGACTCCCATGGAGCCACGCCTCAAGTTAAGCAAGAAGAGCACTGCACCCGCCGTCAATGCCACAGCATACAGAAGCATCGTCGGCTCGCTGCGGTACCTGTGAACACGAGGCCAGACCTGGCCTTCTCGGTGGGTTATGTGAGCCGGTTTATGGAGAAACCGACCACCGAGCATCTAGCAGCTGTGAAGAGGGTGCTGCGTTACATCAGTGGCACGCTGGACTATGGCTGCTGCTACACAAGGAGAGAGGAGAAAGCTGATCTCATGGGTTTCAGCGACAGTGACCACGCCGGAGATGTTGACAGCCGCAGAAGCACCTCTGGCATCCTCTTCTTCCTTGGCAAGAATCTCGTCACCTGGCAAAGCCAAAAGCAGAAGGTGGTGGCCCTCTCATCATGTGAGGCTGAGTACATGGCTAGTACCACTGCTGCATGCCAGGGAATTTGGTTGGCACGGCTGATTGCAGAGCTCAGAGGCAAGAAGACCGATACCGCCAACCTGAAGATTGACAACCAACTGCCATCGCCCTTAGTCACAACCCTGTCTTCCATGACCGCAGCAAGCACATCGACGTCAGGTACCATTTCATTCGGGAGTGCGTCGAGGATGGCAGGGTGAAGATCGAGTCCATCGGGACGGAGGAGCAGCTGGCAGACATCGCAACCAAGGCTCTGGCGTGGGAACGCTTCTGTGAGTTGTGCTCTCGCATTGGAGTTCGAAGTGTGCAGCATCGACACTAGGCTTAGGAGGAGATTTGTTAGATAAGCCTAGCATCTATATTTAGCACTTGCATGTTTCCCTTTCTGTTGAGCACACGCACGAGCACCAACTTGTGGTCGCCGTGCGTATAGGAAGAGGTGGCCGAGGATAGCTCGCCACGAACTCTGGCATGCAGCCACGGACGACGTTCGCGGGCGTGGGGATGGACGCACAAGTTCCGCATCGTGTGCATCGTGGCTGCTATGCATTGCATCGTTGTATTTAGTCAATAAATAGAGAACAAGAACACCCAGAAAAGCTGCGCTTTCAGGCAGCACAAAATCCTCCGAGTTCAACTGCTCTCGTGTTCTTGTTCATCCACTCGCCGCCGGCGTACATCGCCGTTCGGTTTCTAACATCGGCCAGCATCTCCTCGCGTTCGGCCATGGACTTGGCCACTGCTGCCACCCTTGTCTCTCCCGGCTCATAAGAGCGAATGGATGGCGGCTCCCTGCCATAGACAATGGTGAACGGGGTGGTCTTGAGCGCCGTCTGGAACGCAGTGTTAAACACGAATTCCGCCCAGGGCAACCAGCGAAGCCACTGGCGGGGCCGATCACCAGTGAGGCAGCGGAGATACATGGTGATCACTTTGTTGGCAGCCTCAGCCTGTCCGTCAGACTGAGGATGGAACGCCGTTGTCATCTGGAGTTTGACGCCGGAGAGCCTCATCAGTTCCTTCCAGAAGGTGGAGGTGAACACCGGATCGCAATCTGAGACAATGGATTGTGGGATTCCATGGAGTCGGATGATCTCGCGGAAGAATGCCTGGGCCACTGTCTCGGCTGAGTAGGGGTGCGCAAGGGCGGCGAAGTGCGCATATTTGCTGGAGCGATCCACGATCGTGAGGATGACAGATTTGCCACAAACTTTGGGAAGGGCTTCAAATCTTCAATGAAGTCCATACTGATGTCAGTCCAGACGGCCTTGGGCACCGGCAGGGGTAGCAAGAGGCCCGCTGGTTGGAGGTGTTCAGACTTGTTCCGCTGACAAGTCGTGCAGGCGCGCACAAAGTCTTGGACAATGGAGCGGAGGTTGGGGGAGTGGATGTCACGCCGAAGCCGGTGCATAGTGCGCTGGACCCCTTCATGGCCATCATCATGGGTGGCGGCGATGCGTTCGCCGAGGAGGGGGGCGCTGGGCGGAATGTACAGGCGTCCCTTGTACGTCACGAGGCCATCCAGGACGGCCCACGGGTCCTGCCGCTGTCCCGCGACGATCTCGTCCTGGAGCGCGAGGAGCGCCGGGTCCTGGGTGGAGAATAGCCGCAGCCTGTCCACGAAGTCGAATTGTGGCCCAGAGATGGCCAGGAGCTTGATGTCGTCGGTGTCGCGGCGCGACATAGCGTCGGTGACGGTGTTGTTGCAGCCCGCCTTGTACTCCACTGAAAAATCGAAACCAAGTAATTTGCCAACCCAGTGGTGCTGGGGAATGGTGGCGAGGCGCTGATCCAAGATGTATTTGAGGCTAAAGTGGCCAGTGCGGACCAAGAATCGGCGTCCCCAGAGATAGGGCCGCCAGTGCCTGATGGCGAGCACCAACCAAGTCAACTCTTGTTCATATGCCGCAAGGGACTGATGGCGCGGCGCGACCGGCCGACTGAAGAATGTGACTGGATGTTGCTCTTGTAGTAGGACGGCGCCGAAGCCGTAGGTGGAGGCATCACATTCCACAATGAATGGCAGGGCAAAGTCCGGAAGCGCCAGTACGGGAGCCGTGGTTAGGGCGGTCTTGAGCGCTGTGAAAGCTTGGGCATCCGCCTCGGACCAGAGAAATCCTTCCTTCTTGAGCAGTGCTGTCAACGGGGCGGCAATGGTGCCGAACCCATGGACAAATTTGCGGTAGTAGCCCGCGAGCCCGAAGAAGCCGCGGACTGCGCGGGCCGAGTGGGGCTAGGGCCACTCCACCACGGCCTGCACCTTCTCGGGATCCATGGTGACCCCCTGAGCCGAAATGACGTGGCCCAGGTATGCGATAGAGGTGGCGGCGAAGGCGCATTTCGACTTCTTCACAAACAGCCGATGCTGGTGTAGCACGGTGAGGACGGCGTGGACATGGCGTAGGTGTTCGACGATAGAGCTGTTGTAGATTAAGATATCGTCAAAGAAGACGAGGACGAACCGGCGAAGAAAAGGCCGCAACAGGTCGTTCATAAGGGCCTAGAACGTCGCCGGCGCATTGCAGAGCCCAAAGGGCATGACGGTGAACTCGTACAGTCCGTCATGCGTCCTGAAGGCCGTCTTCTCGATGTCTGATTGCTTCATGCGTATCTGGTGGTACCCTGACCGTAGGTCAAGTTTGGTGAAGAACTTGACGCCCTTTAGTTCATCAAGAAGTTCGTCCACCACCGGAATTGGATAGGCGTTCTTCACAGTGATGGCATTGAGTGCCCTGTAATCGATGCAAAATCTCCAGGCGCCGTTCGACTTCTTGACTAGCAAGACCGGTGAGGAGAATGCCGAAGAACTCCTCCTGATCAGCCCCTATTCGAGCATAGCCGTGCATTGACGCTCGAGCTCATCCTTGTGGGCCGCCGGATAGCGGTAAGGCCGGACCGCCACCGGCTGCGACCCTGGAGTAAGAGTGATGGCATGGTCCTTGGAGCGAGGTGGAGGCATACCGGAAGGTTCGTCAAAGATCGGCGCGAATTCGTTGAGCAGGGCAGACATGAAGCCGCGTGCGGAGCAGGCCCGCAGCCCGGGGCTTGATGGTCCGGCAACGCCTTGCCAGCAGACCCGGTGATCCCCATGCCAGAACGACATGGTCAGGGCCTCGAAATCCCAAAGGATGGGACCCAAGGAGGCGAGCCACTTGGGTGCCCGGGACCACGTCGTAGCTGCCAGCGGAAGGGCAAAGAAATCGGCCTGAAAGTGCTCGTCGGCGATGGAGAAGGGCGCCGCGCGGTAGACCCCAGGGCACGGCACGCATTCCCCATTTGCCACCATGACCCTCATGTTGCCGCCGGGTTGAAGATGGAGCTGAGTGCCCCCGGCCGCGTCTTCGGATATGAAATTATGGGTGATGAAGGAGCAGGTGGGGAACGATTGGCAGCGGAGGAGGAGGGTTGATGGCCGGAGGATCGCCAGAAACCTGATACCAGGTTGTCAAGGGCCTCGAGTCCCAACTCTGGAGGACCTTGGCTTCGCAGGTTGTAGCTAGAACCGGGTAGGGGTGGCGCTAGGATCGTTGCCTGGCAGCCAAAGCAGAGATGAGATTGAAGATGAACTAGGTGAGAGGATTAGAGCTTAACTTCATACTTGTTTTCTCTAATCATGGTCTGGCTTACATATATATAGGAGATAGCCTAGCCGGCTGATCACCTTTGATTCACATTCACACATCTCAATCTCTCATTCACACTCTAGATTAATTAGGGCCCTTTCACACCTCTGGACTCTTGGACGCCTTCTGGCCCTTTGGTGGCCTGGGGCGCCGGCTGTACTGCCGGCCCCACATGACAAGAAGTAAGCACCAAAAGAAGTCCGTCAAATTGAGAGGGACGAAACGGACGAAACCAAATGGCCAGTCCACATCACATGGCGAGTCCACCCAGCTGCAGTGGCGTTCAATTTGTTCTTGTTGTTGAAATAATGCACTATAGTAAGCATGCCTGAGGAAACCTTTTTCAGAATTCCAACCCTCATTCACCGGTAATGTAGTTTTTTCAAAAGGCCCCTTCACCCTGAAGAAATCTTTTTCATTCCCCTTCGCCAGGAATGCATGAAATCCCTCCTCCTCGTCTTTTTCTTCATCTGGAAGTGTGAATATCTTTTCTAGAATATTACCGCCAACAACATCTTCAAATTTATCAGTCCATTCTTGAGCATCTTTCCTTCTGTTATAGAACAAGCGGCCCTTTTTTGCCTCTAATTGCATAGTGCCAACATCCCTGCATCCAGATAATTAAAAATACAAATTTCATATATCATTTGCATTTGTTATGATGAAGGCCCATGCATGCGGCGAACATTGACGTCCCATTAAAATAAATATAAAACTATTGTTATTACCTTTTTTATCAATGTAGAAATGGATGGGTCAGCCTTCAAGTCTTCAGCTTTGAACGCTAGATGTGTGTGACCCTTCACACAGTGTGTGGCCACGGTTTCTTTATTTGTGATGACAAAGATACAACCTGCTTTAGCCGTAGTAGCCTCGGACGAGAAAAGGTCGATTGTATCAAGTCCCAGTCGCCCTTCGACTGCAGAACGTAAATAACCACAACGTAGGGGTAGTCCTTTTCTTCAGATTGGAACTCGCGACACCACTGAATTAAGCCTTCCTTTCCTTTCATACCAACCTCAGTGATTTCCTTGGCTCGAATGTCATCTGAATGAAAATTCAGAAATAAGCGCTGAGCAAAGACCTTCAAATCGAATGGGTCAGGTACATCGACCCAGCTGCTGTGCCGCAACTCAAATTTTCTCCTCCTGGCTCTTATGCCCTCATACAACATATCAACGGGATCGGATTTTTCAGCAACCCACCCCCAGTTTCTTCCAACCAGCCGTTTATTATGCCCCTGTACAATATATCAATAAGATTTGATTTGTCATCGTCATCAGCCCCCCACACCGATATCACACCATGACCCCGTAGTAATTGGCGGACAAATTCACCTATTTCCATTGGCGTCTGCAAGGAAGAAACCGATTTTGTAAGTTACATGAAATCCAATTACAATTCACAAGTAATTATCATGTTTGCCAAACAAATCTCATGTTCAGCTCCCATTTGGAACAAAGAGGTTAATAAAATGATGAGATCATGGGCAGACCCAAGGCCCGGCGAGCCTAGGCGCCAGCTGCCTGGGCTCCCCTTGAAGCTGCAACTACACAAAAGAGGCAGAGAGATCACACATATGACACACCATAAAGACTAAAAAGATATATGCTAGCAGCTTTTGTCTCCTGCTTTGGGTAGAGTGAGTAATATACGTGTTGTTGCCCAACTTGGATGCTAAGAGTAGTTCCAAATCGGTGTGTGAAGGGAGAAAAGCCAGGTGAATGAAGGCCGTTAATTAAGTGAAATGCTTGGTGCTTAAATTTGAGACAGTTTTAATACTCCTCAAGTTATGTAGACATTGCACAAATTAATTACAGTATATTCTAATGTATGGTTTGTTTAAAATAGATTTTCATCTATATGCCGAGTCATTTTTTTTAAGCATTACTGCAATCAAATAATATTTTATCTAGCATGCATCGACGCAAAAGATTAGAGTCCATTCTTGTGTCAGTGCAAGGATTGATTATTTCCATCATTGAAGAGTGGAATCATGAGATGCCATTTTGGCTCATGAGTCCACAAATGGAGATGGCCATATGCCTCACTCACTGGATGACAAAACTATCCACCCGTGTAAATTAGCTTTCATGTTGGTTCACAACCTTCTGCAACCCTACCCTCTAATGTTTGCGCAGGCTCCAGTCAATCTCTGGGTCAGCCACCGGATGAGATGATATAATAAATTAACAAAACTAACAAACTTACCCAGTCTATCCAATCAACAATGCAAGTTAAACACCTTAAGCAACAAAAAAATAGGATGTGTTTGATAGCTAGGTTGTATTATAATATTAAACTCAGCTAACTAAAAAATATTCTTATTAGATTGATATTGATTTATAAAAAGTTGAAAGAAAAACATATTGTGTCCACATAAAAAACAATTAGTAAAGACAGAATATTGAATAGATTAATATTATGAGAAATTAATAGCTTGGTCTCAAAACGAATTACACAAAATAATTACCAAAACAATATCCCACATCAATTATAGTTTGAAAATAGCGAAACTCAACATTGAAAGGTACATGAAAAAAAAAAGTAGTTTGAATAGACACCTAAATAAAAATCTAAAGTTAATATGTTACTGTTAGTTCCATGTAGACATGAGCATGATTGTGGTAAATCCAATGATGCTTTAGTGTTAAAAAAAAAGGACAACTGTAACTTCGTGCTTTAGTGGTAATTGCATCCTGTGGGACAGGGGTATTATGTTAAGCTCTAATGTTAATGTCGTTACCTTTTCTTTTTTAGAGAAGGCACAGAGAAATTGATTATCACCGGAGAAGTTTCTGAGCTCCGATACTTGGTATGGCTCCCCAGTGCAGAGAAGGGCAATGCCTAACTGTAGTGTCGACAGGAGTATCCGGCTACCATTCTTACTGTCGGGCAGGTACATTCTGATCGCATCCCACTCTGCCACTGTCAATACATCTTCCAAGACAACAAGAAACCTTTTCTCGCTCATTTTCTGCATGAGATTATTGACTTTCATGAGGTTGTCAGCTTCTATTACCTCGGCTTTCATCCATGTGCAGAAATCTACACCTGCATTGTTTGCTTGTTGAGAGCTGCTCACATAGAATTGAGACAGCAAACTTTTGACGAACTCATCCTGGTTGAAGGGGTGCTTCAGCTTCACCCAGAAGCGGATTTTGAAATTTTCACAGATTTCTGGGTCACAGTAGGCCTTGGTAAGGATGGAGGCCATCCCAGCACCAGCACCACCGCCACCTCCTCCTGTATTGTTGCTTCCCCAAACGGAGATAACGCGAAGGTCATGGTCACCTTCACCTTCACAGGCGATCAACAACTCTTGTTGGAGGTTACACTTCTTGTTGTTCCACTTGCCAGTAGCCTCCCACGCATCGCGTAGGAGGATGTGGAACGCCGGCGCTGACGACGGTGGCTGCTCTGCCGGTGTCATGACAACAGTGAACGCAGGCTGCTGCCTACGGTTGTTGTTGGAGCCGTGGAGGATGAGGTTGTTGTAGCGTGTGTTTCTCTGACTCACATCCTCCACCCTGGCCTTGAGCTGCTTGATCTCGGCCACCGTTTCGTCCAGGGGCAGCGGTGGCGCGCGGCAGTTCACCGTTTGCCACACACGCCGCAGCCATCCCCAACGCGAGGACTTGTCAAGGTCAAGGTGGACGACGTGCTCGACACAGTCCTCGAAATCGAAGGCCAGGGTGCGGAGCTGCCTCACCAAGGTCAGCGCCACCTTATTATTCGCTGCATGCTCCCTGTTGGCGTCGTGGAGGAAGGACTGCATCACCTCGAACTCTCCGGTGATGAACACCAGGTCGTTCTGTACCTTGTCCCTCAGCTTCTTCTCCTCCTCTACGGTCGACTTGACCAAGCTCAGCGTCCCCTCCACCACCGTCTTGGTCAACCCAAGAGCGAACTCCGCCATTGTTGCCTGCCTGCCCTCTCGGCTCGGCTGGCGGTTAATTATTTCCCTCTCAAATCCTGTTGCGATGCATAACACAGAAATATTTAACATCAATGTGTCCATTGCATGTGTTATACAAGAAAAAGTGACTACTGCGGTAGCCAAAAGGAAAATGAGAGAAAGATGGAACCAATAATGAATTCAGAGCAGTCATGATTTGGTTTTAGATGGAGGGAGCAGTGTCGTCGATTGTCATGATTTGTTTTCTAAATTTAATCTTGTGATTGCCTAATATTCCAAATACTATTGAATGTAAGTTTTCAATATTGACAGACAATTTCATTTCTGTTAGCTGACTATTAAAGTTCAGTTCAATGTATTCTTTTGAAAAATGATGCTAGACATACAAATCATAGGATTTGGATAACATCGGTGATCACGCAATTATTTATCAAATGGTTGAAATCTGTTAGTAGTTAGCCTAGTGTCAATCATGTTTTTCTGTTTTCCAGTATTTGATATTTAGTCCTTAGCTTGGTTGTTAGGCTTGCCTGGGAGTCAAGATGATGAGGCCCCTTGGCAGCCAAGTTTGCTTAAGGAAACAAAGCATCTGCTTTTAGGCAGTTAGGATATTCCCCTGGGTACCCTGGCCTATATGAGCACAAGGGGGGAGCACTCTTGTACAATTCATAGACTTGCATTTTTAGATTCAATAGAAGGCTTCTAAGCCAAGTTATCCTCCAATTCTACCTTGTCCATGATAACAATTGGCATCTAGAGCTAGGTTGAGAGAAAGGGAGAGTCATGGCCACCTCCGCAGAGCGCGCAGCAGCAGCAGCCGCCGCCGCCGCAGAGGCTGTGGGCGCAGGCGAGGAGCGCTGGTGCCGCCTCGCTGCGGCAGAGGCCGTAGCCATGCAAGCGCAGCAGGCCGCGGAGCGGGCAGCTAAAGCAGTGCGAGACACGGCCGCCATGGCCGCGGCTCTGCGTCGAGAGCTGAGGGAGGAGCCGTAGGGGAGTCCGCCGCGCGACCGCCGCCCGCCACCGCACAGGAGCCTGGAGCGTGAGCGCCGGTAGTCGCGGTCGCCCGATCGGGATCAGGATCGCCATCACAGACGCGACAGAGGCCGCTCACCGGTGGTCTAGACTGTGTACAACGATTCTGGCTCGAGCTCCACCTAGCCGATGCTCACCAAGAGCAACTACCATGAGTGAGATTCGATCATGAAGCTCAAGCTCCAGGCCCGGCAGCTCTGGGATGCAATTGAGTACCAGGATCTACCGTACCATGAGGACAGGCGCACAGTGGAGGCGATCATCACCGCCTTTCTGCAGGAGATGCAGATGCCCCTATCCGAGAAGGGATAAGCCAAGGAAGCCTGGGACTCCATCGCCGCGGTGCGCATCGGCGTTGATCTGGTGCGCCGTGCCACGCTCCAGCGTCTGCGCCGCGAGTGGGAGATGCTCGCCTTCCGCCAAGGTGAGCAGATCAAAGATTTCACCCTCCGCTTGATGGCCTTGAAGCAGCAGCTTCTTCTTCACGGCAACAACGACATCGATGAAGAGCGCGCGGTGGAGAGGCTCCTGCGCCGTGCCGGCGAAGTACGCGTAGCTCAGCTCCGGATCGCCATCGAGACTCTTCTCGACTTCCAGGACCTCACCATCGAAGAGGTCTCTGGGCGCTTGAAGACGGTGGATGATATGGAGGAGCTGGCCGCGGAACCAACCGCCGTCGGTGGTCTGCTGCTGACAGAGGAGCAGTGGCGTGCCCGGGAGAAGGAGAAGAAGGGCGGCGCATCCTCGTCAGGCAAGGAGCCACGACGTCGTCCACACGGCGGCAAGAAGTAGCGCGGGAGGAGCGATCACGATCGCAGGGCTAACGACGACTCCTGCCTCAACTGCAGTGATCGTGGCCATTGGGCGCGCGACTGCCACCAGCCGCGCCGTGGTAGTGGTGACCGTGGCGGCAGCGGTGGAAACCAAGGCGGAGGTGGCAACCGCGGTGGTGGTGACCACGAAGGAGGCATCTATGGTGGAGGTGATCGCGGTGGTCAGCGTGGTGGTGGATGAGGTGGCGCTGCACATGTTGCAGAGGCAGAGGACGATGATGGTGCGATGTTCCTCACTCACGGCTTCCTCGAGCTCGACGAGAAGGCCGACGCCGTCTGCTCCAAGGCCACGGCTTCCCTTGACATCAACGAGCCCCGCGCACGCGTCTTCCTCAACACCAACACCAATGAAGAGGCGCTCGATGGCTGGTACCTTGACAGTGGCGCCACGCACCACATGACCGGCCACCGAGAGCTCTTCGCCGAGCTCGACAACTTGGCACGTGACACGGTGCGCTTCGGCGATTCATCGCGGGTGGAGATCAAGGTTACCGGCTTCATCGTCTTCCAGGCCAAGAACAGCGAGCAACGCATCCTCCATGGCGTCTTCTATGACCCAGCGCTTCGGAACTCGATCATGAGTTTGGGGCAGCTCGACGAGGGAGGCTCCAAGGTAGAGATTGATTATGGAGTGCTCCGCATCTGGGATCGGCGTGGTCGGCTTCTTGCCAAGGTACACCGCGGACCCAGCCTGCTCTATATCTTGCACTTGGAGGCCGCGAAGCCCATGTGTCTTGCTGCCAGGAAGGAGGAAGAGGCGTGGAGATGGCACGAGCGCTACGGGCACCTTAGCTTCGACGCACTGCACCAGCTCTCGGCAAGCAGGAGATGGCTCGTGGGATGTCGGTGATCAAGCACGCAGAGCAAGTATGTGACACCTGCATCACCACCAAGCTCCGCCGCAAGCCGTTCCCGCAGCAGGCGCAGTACCGCGCGCAGGCGCCCATGGACCTTGTCCATGGCGACTTGTGCGGGCCGGTGACGCCGGCGACGCTTGGAGGGCGCCGCTACTTCTTGCTGATGGTGGACGATGCCACCCGCTTCATGTGGGCTGTGCTTCTCCCATCCAAGGATGCTGCCGCGGACACTGTGAAGAGGTGAAGGCAGAAGCAGAGAAGGAGAGCAGCCGCGAGCTCAAGGTGTTGCAGATCGACAATGGAGGCGAGTTCACCGTCGGCGAGCTGGCTCAGTACTTCACCACCGAAGGAGCCAAGCGGCACTTCTCGGCACCACACTCACCGCAGCAAAACAATGTAGTGGAGTGTCGCAATCAGACGGTCATGGCGACTGTGCAGGCGCTCCTGAAGCAGAGGTCCATGCCGGCCAAATTCTGGGGGGGGAGGCGGTGATGACGACAGTTCATCTGCTTAATTGCACGCCAACAAGGAGCTTGCAGGGCAAGACCCCTTACAAAGCCTGGCACGGACGCGTGCCATCGATGAGCCACCTGCGGACCTTCGTCTATGTCGCCTACACAAGGAAGCTCGGCCAGCTGCGCAAGTTGGACGACCGCGGCAAGGCAGGGGTGTTCATCGGCTACGCTGAGGGTGCTAAGGCCTATCGGGTCCTCAATCCAATGACTGGACGCATCAAGGTGAGACACGATGTGGTGTTTGATGAAGGGCGCGGTTAGGATTGGTCTGCCTCTGCCTCCAGCGACTTCGACGTCGAGTTTTGGGGTGCTGATGAAGAGGCTCGCCGTGCACACCGTCACCAACTCCAGGGCAGCACGATGGGTCTACAGCGGCTGCTACCCCGTCGCCAGTGGCCATTCCACCGGCCTCCTCTGCTTCATCAGTGGCGGAGACCCAGCCGGCGCACCCAGTGGAGTTCGCGTCTCCGCTCGAGGACGATGACGATCGCCTCGATGCCTACTATGACAGCGAGCCGCTACAGTACCGGACCATGCCCAACATCATCGGGGATGTGACTATGCCACCACCGCCACCCCGTCTCTTCGTCGAGCTCCACCTCACGCACACTGGCGAGCCAGCCAACTTCGCGGAGGCTGAAGGCGATCCTGCCTGGCAAGCTGCCATGGAGCAGGAGATCAAGGTGGTCGAGCAGAACTGCACCTGGGAGCTAGTGCCGCTCCCCCTGGTCACTGGCCAATCACCCTAAAGTGGGTCTACAAGCTCAAGAAGGACGAGCAGAGCGCGGTGACCAAGTACATGGCGCGATTGGTGGCGCGGGGCTTCATCCAGCAGGAGGGGATCGACTTCGATGATGCGTTTGCTCCGGTGGCACGCATGGAATCCGTTTGGGTCCTCCTCGCGCTGGCGGCCCAGGAGGGGTGGCGCGTCCACCACATGGATGTGAAATCGGCCTTCCTCAATGGCGACCTCAAGGAGGAGGTGTACGTGAAGCAGCCGCCTGGCTTCATCGTCGCTGGGGAAGAGAAGAAGGTGTACCGCCTGCGCAAGGCCCTCTACGGCCTGCGGCAGGCTCCACGAGCTTGGAACACCAAGCTGCATGCCACCCTCAAGGAGATGGGCTTCCAGCAGAGCGACCATGAAGCCGCGATGTACAGGCGAGGAACAGGGGAGGAGCTGCTACTGATCGATGTCTATGTGGATGACCTGATCATCACCGGCGCCAACACTCAAGCCATCGAGGGATTCAAGGCTCAGATGAAGAAGGTCTTTGACATGAGCGACCTCAGTCTCCTGTCTTTCTACCTGGGAGTCGAGGTACACCAAGACCCAGCTGGAATCACTCTGACGCAAACTCACTATGCCAAGAGGATTCTTGAGCTGGGAGGGATGCATGCTTGCAACCCTGCCCACACACCAATGGAGGAGTGGCTGAGGTTAAGCAGGCAGAGCATGGCTACAGAGTTTGATCCTACCCAATACCAAAGACTGGTGGGAAGCCTACGCTACTTGGTCCACACAAGACCTGACTTAGCCTTCTTTGTTGGCTTTGTCAGTCGGTTCATGGAGAGGCCAACAACAGAGCACCAAGCAGCAATCAAGCGTATCCTTCGATATGTTTGTCGGTGTTTCGAGCCCGGGGGCCTAACACCAACTAGTAAATATGTGACGCGTGTTCCCTAATCCGGATGGTGATGCAAATGACACAAGTGTTTATCCTGGTTCGGGCAAAAGAAGGCCCTACGTCCAAATGGGGATGAACTTGTATTGCTTTGCACCGAAGTGCTTGTACAGGGGTGGATACAAGCGAGTCGTAAGGACTTAGTATTGTTGGGCGTAAGTGTGTGTTGTGCTTGAGAACGTTGCCCTATACTAAACCCTGGCGTCCCCTTTTATAGGTGGAAGAGGAGGCTCAGGGTTACACTGTAGCTCTTAGGGCAACCGTGGTGATGACGTCGAGGGATGGGCATAGATCACACTGTGGAGACCTGCTTCGGACCGGTTCGAGCCTGTAGCATTGTGGGCGATGACGGTTTGCTCAGCCTTCCCCGAGAACTTCGTTGTACGGTCGTCCAAGGTGAGAAGACAGATCACTGTAGACCTTGTGTGTTTTCCTATAGTCATCATTACCAGAGCGGTTCTTGCCTGTCTCGAGGGGTAAGTTTCGAGGGGTAGGCGCCCGGGTTGATGCGACGGGGCCCCGGGAAATACGGGTCAAATCTACAGTAGATGCGTTTCGAGGGGGTGCCTCGTGGGGGTGAACCCCAGGTTAATTGAACCGAGTCATGGGAAACGCAGGCCGGATGTTTGACCTAACGTCTCGTGGGGTGCCGTTCGTGGCACAGTGTTCGGTATGGTATTGTTGGTATTTCTTAGCGAAAGCAGTAATTTCCGCAAGCGCACGGAAAGACCGTTGTAGCACTTCACCCGGTGATGAACAGGGTATCGTAAACTTCACGAAGAACGGAATGGTCAGGTTTAGGTCTTAGCTAGGTTGCCCGGAGGAGAGAGTAGATAACTCGGGAAAGTGAGGTTTTCTATAGGATGAATCCTTAGAGAAAGATAACTCAACCGCTATTCACTTGCTTCGGGCACCGGATCGCACCCGGTGCCGCCAAGTGATGCCGGCACGTAGCTCTACGCCGTACCCGGACATAGGGATTACAAGGGACGGACAGGGCTGTCACCACCTGCCGCCTACCCCTCAACCGTGGAGTACGAGGCAAACGAAGGTAACTATCAGCTTAGACACCACGTCTACGCTGACGTTACAGTTCTAGCGTTGGCCAGGAACATCCGTCTCTATCAGGAGCCCTCTATTAGAACTACCGCCACAAGGACGGTCGACGAACCCGCAAGCGAATAACGACAAAGATAACTTTGCAAGAAGGAACGTACAAATTGATAAACACGAACCTCTTACTTCAAGCGTAAGAAGTCGCCGAGGTACAAGTGAGGAGGGAGCCGACAAATCCGGCACTCCATCCCGTGGAAGACTAGCCTCCAGGAGTACTCGAAAAGAGTTACTCCGCTCTTGACCTCTCTCACTCCCCTACTTCTATTCTAGCTAGAAGCTAGGTCTAATGGCTCTACTCTTCCTCTAGTGTAAACTTGTGGAAGTGGAGAGGGAGGAATGAGAATGAAGAATGAAAAGTGAATGTGTGAAATGAAAGAGAGAAGGGCTTTTATATGTGTAGATGGTCGGTTCCCACGCGTCCAAATGACCAAAACACCCCCGCACCGCCCTCTGGAGCATTGAATGCACTGCCTCCAGGTGCGCCGTCCCTGGCCATCACCTTTGGCCGGTGGGCTGTCCTCTGGGCCTGAACTTGGCCCATGTGGTGTTTTACCACATTGGTACGTCAGTTTGACCTTTCTCTCCTTTTCTCCTTGTTTTGCTTTTGAGCCCATTTTATATATTCAAAATATTTATTCTCTTTTCTCTAGTTTTTGGCCCAAAATATATATATTCCATGAATGTACCTGCAAAACAAGTGTTCACCAAAACTATGGAATTTCATTAATATAAATCTCCTATCTAGGTGGTTTTTTGTGAACTATGAACCTAAGTTGGCGGGGTTAGATAAGCAATAAGGACCGCCAACAAGCTCCCCCACACTTAGCGCTTTGCTCGTCCTCGAGTGAAGCAAAAGTCACTAAGTGTTGACATTTCTAACGCCACTTAGTGTTAGGTTGTCATCCCTAACATGGCGCCAAAAATGCTGGTACTAAATAATGCAACTGCTACTAGAAATAAATATGGGATCCGCAAGCGCACGAGATAATACCGATGTAGCATTTTAACCAGGAGTATCCAGGTATCGTTATTTATATTTTTACCACTCGGGAAGGGAATGCACTGGATAATGAGTGATGAGCAATGCACATGCTGTAATGGAGAGCTTAACCTTGTCTCGTATCGATCATCTCATACAGGGTAAGTGTCACATAAAATATAGGAATGAATGATAAATGACATAAGATAAATGAGAGCATTTAGCCACATAAAATAATAGTAATAAGCCATCTCAACTTAGCACTCTAAGCTTATAACACTAGCATGGACTAGGACGATCTAGGGTATAATCCTATGTTATTCTAACTATAAGGTCAAAGCATACAATGATTAGTGCAAGAACATCTAGCAATCATGGCGGGAAAAGGTTACATCTATGCATAGTGATATTACCGAGAAGACAAGAGACATAGCAATGACTTCAATGTAATAGGTTGTTCTACTAAGACCTACCAACGGGGATGGAATACAAAGGACTCAACGGAACCGTCACTTCCGCGATCTACCACACGACCCGGCCAATAGGGTGTAATCGCAGATAAATACAATCTAGGCACCACGCCTACACAATATTTACCACTCACCCATCGATCTAATGAGCAAGTGCTATACGATCCTATGCATAAACATAATTCTAGTCCAACTATGCTAAACATATAATCAAAGTAAACTAAGAACAATATAATTGAGAACATAATCAAATAGAGCAAAGTCAAGTCTCGATATAATAGAATAGAATAAAGTACTACTCATAGTATCACGAACAATGATGAATATTACAAGAATGTAGAGGGGAATTACCAAGAACTCCGACAGATCCGGACTCCAAGCTAGGCTTGATTCCCTCTAGATCTATTCCTATGTAGCTATGCTACTAAACTATGGAGCTCTAATTGAGATGGTGGCTCGGCTTCTCTCAATTCTAATGAGAGATTGAACTCTTGAATGAATTAGTATGAATTTCACCCGGGGCCGGGGCTCAATATATAGCCCCCTAGGATTAACCACACCCTCGGATCAAACCGACCTAAATGGACGATAATTATTCATCCTCAAAGGCGGTGGAGGCGGGATCCACGAGACTCCACCTGATTGGTGGAGGTGGGGAGTCGGCCGACTCCCCCGGGTCGGGCCGACCGGCCACCCCCGCTGTGGGGCCCCAGCTTCCGGGTTTGCCTTCCGGAGTCTTCTAGATTATACAATTTTACCCGTTCGGTCTTTATCTCTATGTAATCATGACATGTGGGCCTCCTTTGGTTCTCTTTCCGATAACCCCCGCGTAAATAGACAATCACCAAAACTCGTGGAATTCCGTCGTGTAACCCCTATATCTAACAGGTGAACTCATATTAGTCCTTTCTCTTGCCGCGTTGACGGTATAAAATTGATACTTAACGACCGTCAACAAACTCCCCAAGCTTACCTTTTGCTCGTCCCCGAGCAAAGATAGACTCATGATGGATCGGAGTTGCTACAATACTTTCACTCCTCACAAGTACACATGCGTTCAAACAAGAATTCTCCTCCGGATTAGAGTGAACTATTCTGACTCAAAACTCACTCATATTACCTTTCACCATGGGGCTTGTAACCGTCACTTGGATCTTGAGTAGTTGAAAGATAGAACGGTCAAGTCAAGCGCCATGTTTCTCGCTCTTTGATCAACTATTATCCCGGAGTTTTTGCAAGGTTTTGAAATAAAACTCGAGTTCCTTGTATGAACCTTTCAAGTCTCTCATTTGTGGTATTTCGGATCCTTTCTAAGGCATGAGTAGTGTATGCCTTCTCTCTTCTCTCGAATATGTGGTATTTATGGACTAAGGCATAGTGGAAAGTGCCTTCTCTCTCTCACCCTACTTTCTAATAGGCTTATGTGGAGCTCATAGGTGGGGAGACACTCAAACTCACTTGCATATATTGCATAGTTAAGACATGGATCCAATAGGAACTAAAATAATAATAAAGTCATATGTGCATGTGAATGAGGAAATGGAATGGATGAGATGATGATAGGATGATGGTGGAATGATGGTGATAAGGAAATGATTATGAGGGGTACTCAACCGGTGAACATCTACTTCTACACTCGCTCCTTTGGGGATAACATGACTCCCTTTATTCGGAAACCTTGAAACTTTCTTGAATGGAAGGACTTGGCTACTCTTTCTTTTTCTTTCTTTCTTCTTTTCTTTCTTCTTTTTTTTAGAGCAACCAATCCTCTCGAAAACGAAACTTTAGCACAGGAGTGTATAACTTGAAATGATAATGACTAGAGCTTTTATGTAGGCAAATAGAACGGCGATGATTATGTCTAGATGTTCACTCCTAGAATAGGAGTAGAACCTTTTCTCGGATGATGTGAAATGAATGGCGTATGTATATGTGGATGGATGAATGGATGGATGCGTACTCCCAAAGGTAGGAGCAAGATAAGTGCGTGTCTCTAAGGTAGAGATAGCACAATATGTGGGGAATGCGTACTCCCGGGATAGGAGCAGATAAGTGCGTATCTCCGGGGTAGAGATAGCACAATATGTGGTGGATATGGATCTATATGTGGGTGGTACTTCGAGGAACGTAAGTAGCACGAATGAATGTAGTATTTATAAAATGGGTGCATGCTTCCGAGGACGAAAGTAGCATAGATCAATGGATGGAGAGCACATAGTATTGACTTTAACTGCGTGACTAATTCCTTATGGGTCCACAAGATAACCACACTCAATGCCTATAAAGTCTACACTCAAACCTACAATATGATCTATATAAACAGATGGGTTTTCCTAATCTAGTAAGCATGAATGTATGGTCATGGTAGGAATTTAAACTCTCATCATAAAGGAACTCATCATGCAGGAATTTAATATTTTTTAAGATAAATTCTCCGAACTCTAGTATCTCTAGGAACAAGATGGACAAAGACTCAAAACCTTCCCATATCATACCCGTCAACCACCTAGACTTAGATCAAGTGTTCGCTACCCACAAGTTTCGTGTTCGAGCAACTCTCAAATCTAAACAGTTGTGTCCAAAACTCGGGAGAGTGCAAGGTTGAAAACTAGGTACTTGAAAGGAATTACTAAGAGCAACTATTCATCATCTCCATGTAGAGTTTATTCTAGGGATCACTTTTAAAGACAGATTGCAAGAGCTCTCCAAAAGTAGAAAAGATAAATAAGGAAATCTTTCTGGGTTTCTATGGTTATGCAACTTTTTTTTTTTTTTAGTTGTTTTAACAAAGCATACTTTAATAAAGCATAATTAGATAAGTTGGAAACACTTAGCTTGGTACACGGGGATGCTCTCCCCCAAGCCGGATGTTGACATAGTCTCGCCGATGTTGCCGACAGTGCACCGAAGACGTTCTAGTCCTCCTGGTGTGTCGTAGATTGTTGCCGCTTTGAGACAAGCATTCAATTGTCGCGGCAAAGACTGACGGGGACCGGATGTCCTTCGCTTGTTAGCTCTTCTTGATCCTTGATGTTCTCCGTGAAGCTCAAAATAGACAACAAAGCTTGTGGAACTAATTAAGCGTTAGTGATAAAACCTCTAGGCCTTGGTTGTCTAGAACTTTCTTAACTTAGACTTGTTCTAACAGATCACAAGAAATATTTTTTTATCTTTTTATTATTTAAGGAATGCGATTGACGGGAAATAAATATGCCGAGAAATTATTTTTGTGCCACCACGAGAATTACTATCCACATGGGGCTTGACGATTTTCTCGGATGCAAATGCACAACATCTTTACTTTCTTTCCAAATGCGGAGATAAAAGAGTAAAGATGCAACTAAGGTGCAAGTAGGGAAATAAATATACTAAGGTAAAAATGCAATGCTGGAAAAGTGATGCTGATAAATACCAAGTTACCTCTTGGCGCGGCGTTCGGTGGTTTTAAGTCCTCCGAACATGACTTGTCATGTTTGCTCATTTTTCAAGGGGCGCATTGGCTGGCGCCTCTGATGACGTCGCCTCTTGTGTAGGAATTGATTCTGATTTTGCTTTTACCTTCCACACCTTCTTTGTTGGAGAGGGTGACCTTGAGGAGGAAGCTTCTTGGACCACTTGTTTCTCTTCCGTTGGTAGCACCTCTTCGGTTCTTCTATAATGTTCTTGTCTTCGTGGTACCGGTCTTCATATCTTGACACTTCTCCCTCATAGTTAGCCCATCCATCTCGTAGTGATGTTCTTCTTGTTCGGTGACGGTACGCCGCCTTCTCCTTGCTCTGTTCTTCTTGGGCTCCTCGATTATATAGTTATTATTGAAGTAGTGGCGTACCTTCTCGGTGGGAAAGTGGAAATGGATCTCTCCCGTCCCAATATAGATGATAGCTCGGTGGTGTTCGGGAATGGTCTTCCTAGGATGATTGGAGGATCATAGTCATCTCCCATGTCAATGACTAGGAAGTCTCAGGGACATAATGGTCATCTATCTGGATGAGGACATCCTTCACTTCTCCTTCGACGAAGCGGAATGTCCGGGTCCGCCATCCGCAGCCGTGCATAGGTAGGCTCCAAAGGCGGGAGTGCCATATAGATACTCATAAGTTACCTTGGCCATGATGTTGACGCCCGATCCGGTGTCACGGACATGCCTTTATTGAAAGAGCTTCGTTGATGGAGCATTGAATGGTTGGGACACCCGGGTCATCCTTCTTGATCGGACGTGGGGACCTGAGTAAGTGGTCATGCTCCCCGTGGACCGGTGACCATCCTCACTGTCTCCGTCTTCTTGGTCTTCTTATCTTTGTTCTTGCTCTTCTTAGCTGGATTCTTCTTCTTCTCACTTTTCGTTGATGAGGGTGTCTTGGGAACCGCAAAGACACTTGTTCTTGAAGAAGAAGGTTTCTCGCTTGCCCTTGATGTTGAAGATGATCTTGGCAAAGTGTTGGCATACATGATGGCTCCAGCGGTGTTCAAGAATGGTCGTCCCAAAATGACAGGGACCTTTCATCACCGCTGTATCCACTACCACGAAGTTCGCCGGAACATACGAGTTGCCTACTCGTACACATATGTCTTCAAGTACTCCCAAAGGAACACGAAGTGACTGATCTGCAAGCTGTAAGCACATGGTTGTGTATGCTAAGGGGCATCTGAATAGCTTCTCATATATCACTCTTGGCATAATGTTGATGCTTGCACCGAAGTCACAGATTGCCTCATTAAAGTTAGTACTTCCAATGGAGATCGGAATGACTGGTCTCCCTGGATCGCCCTTCTTGATTGGCAGAGTTGAGTCAATCCATGACCCCTTCGATGGATCACTCCGGCTATCTTCTACATTGAATATATCAACAAGATTTGCAGTCTCGAGCTCTTCGGGTTGTCCCGCCGCTTTACCTTGGCCGGTGGAGGGAGCAAGGTTAACAAGCCGTTGTACTGCGACTCAAGTATCTTGTTGAAGCCGAGCCGACTCTTGATGGCATTGGAAAAGCCATCCATTCTGTTGCCGAGTGTCTCTAGGACCTTGTCATTTGATGTCGCTTTTTGGACAGATTGTCCATCATCTTGCCTTGATTCAAGCACTAACTCTCTCAAAGGCGGCTGGTTGTAATTATTATAGGAGGAGTTGTTACCTTGATAGTTGCACGAATAATTGCCCGAGTAGTTAGGCCTCTCGCTTGCTGATTCCAACCTTGATTCTCGCGAGGACGGTAGTAATTATTATTGTTGTTGTTATTGAGGTAGTTCACGTCCTCCTTCACTCTGCGGTTAGCACCCGTGTGCCCAGTCTCTCCACACTCTTCACATGTCATGCGAGCATCATGTATATGCATGACTTCTTTCTTCTCTCGGGACTCTCTCATCGAGCCTCTTCATTAGCAAATCCATTTTGGCGTACAAAGATGTCTACCTCCTTCACCGGTGCATTCCTCCACCTCTCTTGCGGGTCTCGAGTTCTTTCTTCACTCCAACCTTGGTTGGATGCCATCTTCTCCACAAGAGCCGTGGCTTGAGGAATAGTGAGTGATAAGAATGCACCTCCAGCGGCATCCATCGTCTCACGTGTGCTGTTGCTAAGCCCATGGTAGAATGTCTCGCATAAGCAGCCAATTCTCCATGCCATGATGAGGACACTCGAGGATGTAATCTTGAAAGCGCTCCCAAGCTTCCGGGACAGCCTCATCATGATGTTGCCGAAAGCTTGATATCTTCCCGCGAAGAGCATTTGTCTTGCCCATTGGGAAGAACTTCGCCAAGAAATTGGTGGAACATAATGCCCACGTAGGATTCTTCTCCTTATTGGCGTAGAACCACGCTTCGCTCTCCCCAAGAGTGAGAATGGGAAGAGGCGAAGTAGTATAGCATCTCTGGGGACATCCTTGATAGTGAATGTGCTACAAATCTCCCGTAAAGTGTTGGAGATGAGCACTAGCATCTTCATGGGCCTTCCCACGTAACCGGCTTGCTTGCACCATGTTGATTAGCGCAGGCTTGAGCTCAAAAGCTCCTTCGATGTCCGCAGCTGGTCCAAGCGAATGTTGTCCGTAGTTGGAGCCGAGAACTCGCGGAGTGACTTGTTCGCCATGGCTTCAAACGCTGGTGTCAAGTCTCGCACGAAAGGTTGACTTTCTGCTTCTGACAAACTTCCAAGTTGAGTTGATGATGATGATGATTGATTGGTTTTCTTCAACTTGCTTCTGGCCTTCCTGAATAAAGCTTCTGGATTGTCAATATAATTATCAGGAAGAATTGTCTTGATTACCCTGCATAAGATACACAAGTAGACAAAACAAGGGTAATCCTGTAGAGAAGGGTTAGTATGACAAAGACAACTCAATCACATTATCTAGTGCAATGCCGCTCATTATCCATTGGCTTTCAACCTTCCCGCAACGGCGCCAAAAATGCTTGTTGACATTTCTAACGCCACTTAGTGTTAGGTTGTCATCCCTAACATGGCGCCAAAAATGCCGGTACTAAATAATGCAACCGCTACTAGAAATAAATATGGGATCCGCAAGCGCACGTATAATACCGATGTAGCATTTTAACCAGGAGTATCCAGGTATCGTTATTTATATTTTTACCACTTGGGAAGGGAATGCACTTGGATAATGAGTGATGAGCAATGCACATGTTTGTAATGGAGAGCTTAACCTTGTCTCGTATCGATCATCTCATACGGGTAAGTGTCACATAAAATATAGGAATGAATGATAAATGACATAAGATAAATGAGAGCATTTAGCCACATAAAATAATAGTAATAAGCCATCTCAACTTAGCACTCTAAGCTTATAACACTAGCATGGACTAGGACGATCTAGGGTATAATCCTATGTTATTCTAACTATAAGGTCAAAGCATACAATGATTAGTGCAAGAACATCTAGCAATCATGGCGGGAAAAGGTTACATCTATGCATAGTGATATTACCGAGAAGACAAGAGACATAGCAATGACTTCAATGTAATAGGTTGTTCTACTAAGACCTACCAACGGGGATGGAATACAAAGGACTCAACGGAACTGTCACTTCCGCGATCTACCACACGACCCGGCCAATAGGGTGTAATCGCAGATAAATACAATCTAGGCACCACGCCTACACAATATTTACCACTCACCCATCGATCTAATGAGCAAGTGCTATACGATCCTATGCATAAACATAATTCTAGTCCAACTATGCTAAACATATAATCAAAGTAAACTAAGAACAATATAATTGAGAACATAATCAAATAGAGCAAAGTCAAGTCGATATAATAGAATAGAATAAAGTACTACTCATAGTATCACGAACAATGATGAATATTACAAGAATGTAGAGGGGAATTACCAAGAACTCCGACGAGATCCGGACTCCAAGCTAGGCTTGATTCCCTCTAGATCTATTCCTATGTAGCTATGCTACTAAACTATGGAGCTCTAATTGAGATGGTGGCTCTGGCTTCTCTGAATTCTAATGAGAGATTGAACTCTTGAATGAATTAGTATGAATTTCACCCAGGGGCCAGGGGCTCTGAATATATAGCCCCCTAGGATTAACCACAGCCCTCGGATCAAACCGACCTAAATGGACGATAATTATTCATCCTCAAAGGCGGTGGAGGCGGGATCCACGAGACTCCACCGATTGGTGGAGGTGGGGAGTCGGCCGACTCCCCGGGTCGGCCGACCGGCCACCCCGCCGAGTGGGCCCAGCTTCCGTGGTTTGCCTTCGGAGTCTTCTAGATTATACAATTTTACCCGTTCGGTCTTTATCTCTATGTAATCATGACATGTGGGCCTCCTTTGGTTCTCTTTCCGATAACCCCCTGCAGAAATAGACAATCACCAAAACTCGTGGAATTCTGTCAGTGTAACCCCTATATCTAACAGGTGAACTCATATTAGTCCTTTCTCTTGCTGCGTTGACGGTATAAAATTGATACTTAACGACCGTCAACACTAAGGTGGTTTGTCTTCCTGAGATATTAACCTGCATACAGATTATTCCAAGCCTCACTGGTTATCTGTGAGCATTCGTGATATCTACCAAGTAATCTTTGAGCTTATTGAGGGATGGAACAGCCTGGATTTCAAGTCAACTCGTGCCTCCCTACTTTCAAGACTTGGGGTTTTGAAATTTTTTTGTAAGAAAAAGATAGCAATTGAGTTCCTCAAGTGATGCTCTCAAGTTGCTCTTTTTAGATTTGTAAGTGTTTGATCCTCACCAAAGGTCGTTTTGCCATGCTTGCTCATCCTACCTCTAATGGCGATATCTCGGAGTTCATAGGTATGGATGAGATGCTTGCTTACCTTGTGTATGTTGTTGTGTCAAAAACATGGATCAATGGAGGAAAGGACATAGCCTTAGATCGAATTGTGCAAGTGTGTGTGGAATATAAATGTGGGTGGAACTCCTTTTGTCATGTTTCTCTCTCTTTTTATTTGAAGGAAAAATATGGGCTTCCCTATAAAAAGATATTTCTTTTTTTTTGAATGACTTATATAGAGGAGATCTTTTCTTTCTTTTCTTTTCTTTTCTTTTTTCTTCTTTCTTTCTCTTTTTTTTTCTATTCTGACAGGGATACTGATTCTAATGAAGCCCAAATTTTTGCAGGTGGATGATATTGAGAGAGAAAATTATAAGTGTAGTGGTTGGAGTTTTTATTTGTGGTGAAGATGATTGCGTAACTCTCAGTGTAAGAGTCAGCGATTTTTGGTGGATGGATGAGAGGGTGTAGTGCGCGACTTTCGGGGTAAAAGTCGGCAATTTATTTGGTGGGTGTGTGTGATATTCGATCTTGGGGATATGAAACTTCTCTCGCAATGATCCAATAAAACTGGACACAACTTAATGCAAGGATAAGCAGCTTTGTGGCAAGGTTTATAAATGTAGCACTAAAATTTGGCTCTGGTAGGAATTTAATCACCACTTGAGGAGCATGCTATAAGTTTTGATATTTTTGCAAAGAAAAACCCAAGTCTACTGCAAGAGATAAACAAGTATCATATCATCCTACTATCTCTCATCCCACAATAACTTAGATATTCATGGGGTCCCTAAAAACAAAGTAGTTGCTCACAGAAAGATAGAATATTGGCGAGGAATAAAAAGTATGCGAGTCGCAATCGATCAGTGAACACAGAGGTAGAGTAGCCAATTTTTAGTTATAAGACCAACTTATTTCTAGACAAATAAAAGCATTTGGAGGGAGTGAGAAGATGCACAAACCGATGATTTTTAAGACACGAATTTTTGTGCATTTCTTTTGAGAGGTTGGGATGGCCTCCCCCACAGTTGTTTTTGTACCTGTCTCTTGGATTTTTGTGCAACATATAGGACAAAAACAAGTGTGTACAAGAGAGAACACAAATATATTTATTCAATTATAAAACTAAAAATTACAAATAGACGCACGATTACAAAGTAAATTGAAAAGGGAAATACAACAATGCTGAAGTTTTAAAACGATGCGCGCGCTTAAATTATTTTTTTGGAGGAGCGGAAGGATCTAGCGAGGGGCTCTAAGAGCGTGGGCGACATTGGCTGCACGCGCCACCCTCTCTAACTTAGTGGGGAAGGCAAGGCAAAACTTCCTAACCTTCTCTACTAAGTCCCTATGGGCGAACTTCCTATCCGCAAGCTCTGCTTCTAGTTTGTCTATGGTTTTGTAGAGCTCTTCCAATCTCTTACTAAGAAAAGTCAGAGTGGGAAACCTAGGCAAAGTCTCTTCACCCTTATTATCAACCAAAGTAGGAGCCTTCTTAGCATTGCGCTTGGGGGCGCTAGAAGAAGCTCCTACGGGTTTGGTCCTAGGAGTTTTAGCGGGATTTGGCATTACGCCCTTCCCACGCCCACCACTTGGGTTGTCCTTCCCCACAAGAATGAGGGAAGGGCTGCTCAAAGGCGTGTGGTAGGATGTGGTGTCCGTGGAAGACGTCATGGGACGTTTTCCCGTGCCGCCGATGTTCGCCTTGAGGCGGAGTGCACCGGTGGTCGGCCTCCTTGATGGCGCCGGCTTGATCTTGGCGCCGGTCAGCGTCGGCCTTGATCTTGCCGATGACTTGATGCTATCTCCCTTGCTGGACCCTTCGCTCCATGGCAGCCTTGTGGCTAGTGGCGCCATGAGCATGGGCTCCTCTTGCTCCAGATCTTCTTGCAAGAACGACGGAGCACCATCAAGGTTGTATGGTGTGCGGGAGGCCTCATAGAGAGCAAGGGCATGGCTAGCCATACTAGGGGCCTTGAGAGAGGATGAACTTGCTGGTGTAGGAGTATGAATAAGAGAGAAAGAGATAAATGGCTTTGAGCTTTGTGAAGAGAGGAGAGAAGGAGATGGCTCAATTTATAGGTGAAGGTAACATCTCTGTCTCTCGCGAATGCAATAGGATCAAACTCCATATGGTGAGCATCAGAGAAGGGCTGAGGATCAGGAGATGAAATTTGGGGAGCAACGGCTCGCCCCCTGGCGCGCGCGCCCCAGTGGCGCGGCCGCGCCAGTCGCGGCATGGCTCGATCCCAAGTTTCGTCCTGGTGGCCTCTAACGGTCTAAATGTTGCCAAAATATGGTGTTTTGACCGGTTGCGCGATCGAGGCTCACGTTTCACTCCGTATTTTTGAATGGAGCAAAGGGATTTTTAGAAAATATTTTGTAAAAACATTTATTAATATCCAAAGACACTTATAAAAAGATAGAAAGTCTAGGAATAAATGCTGAAATATTTCTACGATAAATAAAATATTTTTGATAAGAAAGAATAGAATAACTAGCCTAAAAAGTGAGAGCACTCAAAATCAAGGCATAATTAAATCTATTCGATCTAGCTCTTCATTGATATTTAAATCGCGGGAAGACTCAAGGAAAGGTTTGAGACGCTGACCGTTAACTTTGAAGATGTTACCGTCATCATCTTGAATTGTGATTGCCCCATGAATTGACGTGTCGATGATGGTGTACGGTCCTTTCCATTTACTCCGCAACTTCCCTTCACCGAATAATTTCACCTTCGAGTTGAAGAGCAAAACCTTGTCGCCTTGCTTGAAGGTTTTGAGCTTGATTCGGTGATCGTGCCATCTCTTTGTTCACTCTTTGTAGAGCTTGGCACTATGATAAGCCTTCTCTCGCCATTCTTCCAGTTCAGAAATCTGTTGCCATCGATTTCTACTGGCTAATTTGAGATCCATATTCCAGCTCTTGATGGCTCAATAAGCTCGATGCTCGAGCTCTACGGGTAAGTGGCAACTTTTCCCGTACATGAGCTGGAATGGTGACATGCCGATAGGGGTTTTGTAAGCGGGCCTGTATGCCCAGAGTGCATCAGGGAGCTTACTTTTCTAGCCTTTCCCCATATCGTTGACCGTTTTCTGCAGGATGTTCTTGATTTGTTTGTTTGAGGTCTCTGCTTGACCACTGGTTTGAGGATGGTAGGGGGTAGCTATGTTATACTTGGCTCCAAGCTCCTTCAAGAATGTTCTGAATGTTTTGTCAATGAAGTGAGATCCCCCATCGCTTATCACCATGTGTGGTGTTCCAAAGCGAGGGAAGATTACTTCATGGAACATCTTTCATGCGTGCTTGGCATCAGCTGCTCTGCAGGGCATAGCTTCTACCCACTTGGATACGTAGTCAACAGCCACTAAGATGTACTCACAATCTTGGGACTTCTGGAACGGTCCCATGTAGTCAATGCCCCACACATCAAATATCTCAATTTGAAGGTTGTAGTGTAGTGGCATTGCATTGCGAGCTGTGATGCCTCCTTGGAACTGACACTTTCGACACCTCCGAATGAACTCTTTGGTGTCCTCGTACATCGTTGGCCAGAAGAATCCGCATTGCCAGATTTTTGCTTGTGTGCGGAATGCTCCATAATGGCCTCCGTACGGTGCGGAGTGGCACTTCTCAATGATTTGTAGGCCTTCTGTTGTTGGTACGCATCTCCTCAACAGACCATCTGAACATACCTGATATAGGTATGGGTCATCCCAAAGGTGACGTCGGCTTTCGACTTGCAGTTTTCTCCTGTTTTCTCCTGGCGGTACATATCCGGCAACCATATAGTTGACGATATTTGCGTACCAAGGGTTGGTGTCCATCACCTTTAGTAGCATGTCGTCACGTAGGAAGTCATTTATAGGAAGTTCCTGCATGTTAGTAACTCGCATACGCGACAAATGATCCGCAACGGTATTTTCTACTCCTTTTTATCTTTTATTTCAAGATCAAACTCCCGGAGTAGAAGAATCCAGCGAATCAAACGGGGTTTTGCGTCTTTCTTAGTGAGCATATATTTCAAAGCCGCACCTGGTGCCGTGTAGACAATGACTTTTGCTCCTACTAAGTAAGACCTGAACTTATCGATAGCATAAACGACTGCCAGGAGCTCTTTCTCTGTGGTAGCGTAATTGAGCTGAGCTCCTGTTGGTGTCTTGCTAGCGTAAGCGATTGCATGATGCTTCTTATCTTTGGTTTGGCCAAGGACCACACCAACAGCATAGTCACTAGCATCACACATGATCTCGAATGGTAGGGTCCCATCAGGAGGTTGGATGATCGGAGCTGAGATGAGTGCATTCTTAAGAGTATTGAATGCTTGTAAGCACTCATCTGTGAATTTGAAAGGTACGTCCTTAGCTAGTAGGCTCGTGAGGGGTCTAGAGATTTGAGAAAAGTCTTTGATAAATCTCCTATAGAACCCTACATGGCCTAGAAAGCTATGGATTCCTTTTACGTTCACAGGGGGAGGAAGTTGCTCGATAACTTCTATCTTAGCCTTGTCTACCTCTATCCCTCGTTCCAGTACTAGGTGGCTAGGACAATGCCCTCATGGACCATGAAATGGCACTTTTCCCAATTAAGTACCAAATCTTTCTCCTGGCACCTTTGCAAGACTTTGTCTAAATTTTCAAGACAATGATTGAAAGTTTTTCCATAGACTGAGAAATCGTCCATGAAAACTTCCATTATTTCCTCAATCATGTCCGAGAAGATAGACATCATACACCGTTGGAAGGATGCGGGTGCATTACACAACCCGAACGACATCCTTCTATAGGCATATGTTCCATAAGGACAAGTAAATGTCGTCTTGCTTTGATCATCGGGGTGGATGGGTATTTGATGACAACCCGAATTCCCATCTAGGAAACAGAAGAAAGAGTGTTTCGCTAACTGCTCCAACATTTCATCAATGAAGGGAAGCGGGAAGTGATCTTTCTTAGTTGTCGTGTTGAGTTTTCGGTAATCGATACACATTCTCCACCCCGTGACGGTTCTTTGCGGGATAAGCTCATTTTTGTCGTTCTTAATTACCGTCATACCTCCTTTCTTGGGAACCACTTGGGCGGGACTAACCCAGTCGCTATGTGGTACGGGATAAATAATCCTGGCATGAAAAAGTTTCAAAACCTCCTTTTTCATGACTTCACGCATCGCATTATTCAGCCTTCGCTGAGGTTCTTGAGTTGGCGTACTCGAGGGGTCAATGGGAATGCGATGAGTGCATAAGGTTGGGCTTATACCCTTGAGATCATCTAGGGAATACCCGAAGACCGTCCTATGCTTTTCTAGCACAGTGATGAGTTCGGCGATCTCCTTGTTGCAAAGCTTGTCGCTTATGATGACGGGAGTTTGCGAATCGCCATCCAAGAAAGCATAGCGTAGTCCCGAGTAAGGGTTTAAGCTCAATTGGAGGTCGTGTCGGTTTCTCCTCCTTGGGTAATTCTATGGTTTCTCCCAGTTCGTCTTCCTCTTCTACAAAGTGAGGAGCATCGCTCTCCAAAGACATCTTTGGGGTTTCAAAAGGAATTACCGACATGATCTCTAGGGGTTTACTAGGGGGAGTTCAGCCACTGAGGTTTTAGCTCGCGTGACTTGAATAGAGAATCGTTCTCTCCCTAGTTTCACACCTAAATCTCCTATTTTTGGTGGACTTGTAACGAGTTTTTCTAGGGGATGACCGATTAGAATGTTGAAATCCTGGATGTCAAAGATGTGAAAGTCGGGGCCATTTCGACTTCTTGATGGTGGAGAGTTATGTTGTGCGAGAATCCCAAGTCCGTTAAGAGCAGACGAGGTGCTACCCTAAAGGATTTGACCTCGAAGTACGCGGTTTCTCTCCTAGGCACATGAATGCATAGGATTTTGACATAATGTTTGTTCCAACAGTGGGATTGTACAGAACATCCACCCAATCTCCTTGGATTTTGCATCGAAGGGTTGAAGAAGGAACACGAATCTGAATTTCTTCAGGCGAGAGCTCCCCTTCTGCTACCCATTTAGAGCTCATTATAACGGTCAACTCCTTAACGGATTCTCTGAGAAATAATTCATCAAGAGGATCGCTAGGAGTGACAGGGATTGGTGGTCTCCTATGACATTCATATTTCGAGGTATTTCTGAAATCTTCAAAAAACTCGTCCTCGAATATAGGAATTTCCATTTGACTGGAGACTTCCTCTGCGGCTTCTGGTTCGGGAGAGGTAGTCTCTATCACAGGTTCAGCAATTGCCGAAGAGACTTCCTCTTTAACTGGCTCAGGCTCAAACTGGATAGGTTCTAGCGGGGGAGTGTTCTCTAGAATACGATTTAGGAGAGCTTCTCCTTCCGCTGTGGTCTTATGTGTAAAGGATCCACCGCAGACGCATCGAGCAATAGGCAGATTCTGCCAAGCCCTAACCAAAAGTGCTGCGGTAGCACGTGGTTTGGGATAGACAAGTCGGACCCGACCTGTCGGGTCAAAAGTCGGTCCCACGCCGCACCTATGGTTTCATTTTCTAGTTGTCGGAAGTTGAGAATCTCTTGTCGCGGGGAAGCGATTCGAGATATAGGGAAGAATGCGACGCAAAACTGTCATGAAGTTCTTCCCAATCTCCATTTACCTTCCCTACGTTTTGGTCGTACCCTTTGTCTCGCCTCTCATTGAGAGAGAAGGGAAACAACTTCCAATGCAATGTTTCTTGTGACATGCCACAAATGGTTAGGCATGCACAGAGTTGCTCAAACTCCCTTAGGTGATGATAGGGATTTTCATAATCCATACCTAAAAAGGCTTGGTCCCGAACCATGGCTATGAAGCCGGACGGAGCTCGTAACTAGAAGCCGTGATTGGCTTCGAGGATTGTGGCGGTTCAACGAGCTCGCCCTTAGGAGCCGATTTGGCAATGGTTGGTAGCTCCATTTGTAAGACGAAAATAAAAATAGAAGCAAAGGTAGAACAAGATACACGAGCAACTAGGTTCGGAGATAAACTTGACAACCGTTCCCCGGCAACGGCGCCAGAAATGCTTGTTGGTATTTCTTAGCGAAAGCAGTAATTTCCGCAAGCGCACGGAAAGACCGTTGTAGCACTTCACCCGGTGATGAACAGGGTATCGTAAACTTCACGAAGAACGGTATGGTTAGGTTTAGGTCTTAGCTAGGTTGCCCAGAGGAGAGAGTAGATAACTGGGAAAGTGAGGTTTTCTATAGGACGAATCCTTAGAGAAAGATAACTCAACCGCTATTCACTTGCTTCGGACACCGGATCGCACCTGGTCTGCCAAGTGATGCCAGCCTGTAGCTCTACGCCGTACCCGGACATAGGGATTACAAGGGACGGACAGGGCATCACCACCCCGCCTACCCTCAACCGTGGAGTACGAGGCAAACGAAGGTAACTATCGGCTTAGACACCACATCTACGCTAACGTTGGCGGTTCTAGCGTTGGCCGGGAACATCCGTCTCTATCAGGAGTCCTCTATTAGAACTACCGCCACAAGGACGGTCGACGAACCCGCAAGCGAATAACGACAAAGATAACTTTGCAAGAAGGAACGTACAAATAGATAAACACGAACCTCTTACTTCAAGCATAAGAAGTCGCCGAGGTACAAGTGAGGAGGGAGCCGACAAATCCGGCACTCCATCCCATGGAAGACTAGCCTCCGGAGTACTCGAAAAAGAGTTACTCCGCTCTTGACCTCTCTCACTCCCCTACTTCTATTCTAGCTAGAAGCTAGGTCTAATGGCTCTACTCTTCCTCTAGTGTAAACTTGTGGAAGTGGAGAGGGAGGAATGAGAATGAAGAATGAAAAGTGAATGTGTGAAATGAAAGAGAGAAGGGCTTTTATATGTGTAGATGGTCGGTTCCCACGCGTCCAAATGACCAAAACACCCCCGCACCGTCCTCTGGAGCATTGAATGCACCGCCTCCAGGAAGGTGGGGCCGGGTGGCAGGCCACCAGGCGCGCGCGCCAGGGGCGCGGCCGCGCCAGGTGCGCCGTCCCTGGCCACCGCCTTTGGCCGGTGGGCTGTCCTCTGGGCCTGAACTTGGACCATGTGGTGTTTTGCTACATTGGTACGTCGATTTGGCCTTTCTCTCCTTTTCTCCTTGTTTTGCTTTTGAGCCCATTTTATATATTCAAAATATTTATTCTCTTTTCTCTAGTTTTTGGCCCAAAATATATATATTCCATGAATGTACTGCAAAACAAGTGTTCACCAAAACTATGGAATTTCGTTAGTATAAATCTCCTATCTAGGTGGTTTTTGGTGAACTTGAATCTAAGTTGGTGGGGTTAGATAAGCAATAAGGACCGCCAACAGGTACCACAGTGCTACTGATTTACAGGGTCTGGGCGGTAAAAGATGATGGGATCGGTGCTTAGTTTCATCACGACCGCGGCTGTAGCCATGAATCTTAGCGAGGAGTGATTGGGGTCATTTAATACTGCTGTACGGGTGTCGGGAGTCACTTTTCGAGGGGTGCCGGCCCGTTCGAGGCCTTTACTCGTACGTGGGGTTCTCCGTCAAACTCCTTCGAAGGGTCGAGTTAATCCGTCTTGAGGCCCTGTTCATACAAGGGGTATCCCGTAAGTCTTTTGAGAGGTTGGCTGGTGGTGTCCTCCCCTCGAACGCGCCACTGGGCCGCTCGAGCCCGTTCGTGGGCCGGCCCAGCGTGCTTTGAGGCCACGCCGGGGTTGGAGTTGGGAGGTTTTTTATGAGAGATTAAGGGAGACAATGAAGGTTCCGTTCATCTCATCATCCAGGTTAATGACCCCCTAATCTAGGTATCCGACAGTAGCCCTCGAGCCCTTGTATGATTTGTGAAGACTCGTGCAAGGGGTCTTTTAGCGGATCTTCGAGGGGTTCATTAACATGAAGTGGAGTTGAAGTACCTGGTCTCGAGGTGTGGAGTTTGGTCATGTGATCTCACCGTGGGAGACGCGCGAGCGTCCCCCGCGGGGTAGCCCTCGAGGCCCAGAGGAGTGATTAAAAACTCCTCTGGGGGCTTTGATTTGTGTCTCATCGAGGGGTGTTGGTATTAACTGGAGTCGTAGCGCTCTATCGAGGGGTCGACTTGAGTCGTCAAACTCCTCAGTGTTTTTGACCCTCTTTCATCGAGGGGTGCCGTGCGTAGTCGAGCCCCCGAGCCTCGTGTGACTGGTGCATTGCTACCTCTTAGCATCCTTCTCACGGATCCTTGCATGCGGATTGTGAGGCGAAGAGCATCATGCTATCCACGTTTGGACGAGCCTCGAAGTCCTCTGTGAGCTGGTAACGGGGAGATCCAAGTGAGAACTCATGCCCCATTCGATAGGGGTCGACAGAAGCCCTGAGGCGTCCTCATTATGCAGAATCATGCAGATTACCTAGGTGCCAACTCCGTTCGATGAGAGTCGGTGGCTCGATGCCTCCCGTCGTAGGGATCCATGGGTATTCCTAGGCTCGCCTTGGATATGTCCCGGGGGGTCTCGAGAGTTCATTCTCGAGCTGGGCCTCGTGTTGGCTCCCCCTGGGTCATCCCTGACTCGGGTACTCGAGGGCGGCTGTCGAACCCTATTCGTGGGCCTGCCTCCGTCCCCCCCCCCCCGAGATTTTGGGGTGGACCGGAGTCCGTTTTACTTCTCTGGGAAGGACCGCTCGAGGGCGGCTGTCGAAACCCTTTCGAGGGCCAGCCCCCGCTCCCTCGAGAGTTTAATATGGGATGAGGTCCCATTAACCTTCTTGTGCAAGGAAACGCTGGAAGTAACTGCTTCCTCCCGTTGGGTGCGTCTTTTGAGGGGGAGTTACCGTGGCGCGATCGTGGTGGGCCCATGAGGAGCGGGAACGGCACGGTCGTGGTGGACCCGGGTGACAATTCAGTATCCGATTCGCGACACGTGTACCTGCAGCGGGAATCGAGGAGGCGATTTGGCAGCCGCATTTAATGCAATTTTTACCTTACCGTTGGTGAATCCGTTGGTCGTCTTATGGCCATTGGATGAGCGCGCCGCAGCCGTCTAATTCACCGGTTGTTTTGCCCTTGCGCTTATAAAACACGGGGAGGGGCCGCCACTGTCCTCTCTTCCGTTTGTCATCTCATTCGCCTCGCCGCCACCAGGAGCTCGAGCGCCCTCTGTCTCCACTGCCGCCGTCGTCCTATAGCTTACGCGCCGCCTCTCTTGCCGCATCCGCCTGCATAGAGGAGAGCGAGAGAGAGAAAAAGAAAGAGAGAAACAGAGAGGGAGAGACAATCCCCGTCGGATTTCTCCGCCGCTTTTGCTTCCATCGCCAGATTCACCATGGTGTCCAAGTGCTCCCAGGGGTCCAGGCGCTCCCAAGGTTCCAAGAAGGTTGCCATGGCACCCATGCCCGTCGTCATGCATGAGGCGGGGCCGTGGCCGGAGTCGGGTGTCACGGCGGCGACGCTCGAGGGGCTCGTGGAAGGGGGGCTTCTTCTCCCCAATCCGCCAGAGGGGCCGACGGAGTGGATGGTGCCCGACGCCGACCACCGGGAGCCCAACCCGCCGTTGGGCTATGGCGTCAGCTTCGTCAAATTCCACCAGCGCGGGCTAGGGGCGCGCCCAAGCCGCTTCATGAGGGCTCTCCCCCACTTCTTTGGGGTGGAGCTGCACCACTTCTCCCCCAATTCCATCTCCCATGCCGCCACGTACGCCGCTGTCTGCGAGGGGTACCTTGGCACGGCACCGCAGTGGGATCTCTTTCTATGGATCTTCAAGGCGACCCTCTACACCCACATGCTTCCAGAGGGTGGGCGAAGGTTCGCGCGGGCGGGGTCCTGCGTCATCGGGCTGAAGCAGGGAAAGGAGTGGATCCCCGTCAAGCTGAGCATGAACAATGCGGGATGGGACTCACAATGGTTCTACCTGCGGAACGAGGGGGCTATTCCCCGAGTTCTCAAACCGCCTCATCACACGGGTCGGGTCGAACTGGACGTACGGCCCGCCCCAGGACGAGAGGAAGCGTCTCGAGCCCCTCCTCAACGCGCTGGAACAGCTCCGCAACATAAAGGTGGCAGACCCCCCTGTCGGCCGCCCACGCCATCGCGGGGTTCCACAGCCGGCGAGTGCTCCCGCTGATGGAGCGCCCGCTCCGTCTGGACCAGATGCGGGCGGACGCCGACCCTGACGCCCTCAAGGGGAGCCGAATGTCGCCCGAGGTGCTTGACATCGAGATAATCGCCGAACGGGTGCGCCAGGCGGTCGAGGACAACTCCTTCTCCACGGAGGAGATCAACCTCTTCCCCATGCATCCGGATGCGGACATCTTGGGCTTGGTAAGTCTTTTTTGAGGCCCTTCTCCTGTTCCTCGCCCTGGCTTCGAGGCCTGTTTCTCTAACTGTCATGCATCTGCTCTTTCAGGGGTCGGTCAACCACAGGGAGTCGGTCCCACCGGTGAAGGAGGACGCCGTCGACAGACAGGTGAGACGCCTTGCTGCCGATCGTAAGCAGGAGGAGAAGGCAAGGGAGAAGGTGGAGAGAGAAGAGGGCCCTTGCGCACTACCAGAAGCAAGTGCGCATGGGAAAACGTAACCGGGGGGTAGCTGTCTGACGAGGACTCCCCCTCGGTGACGCCAACCACCGAGGAGGACGAGGAAGATGATGATGATGATGACGACGTCGACAGTGACGATGCCGTCGGATCCCAGCATCTGATGCCCCCGCCTCGTCCCATGCAGGAGGGCACCTCGGAGCAACGGGTCAAGCTGCCGAGGGAGAGGGAGCGTGATCAGGCGGACCAATCGAGCCACGAGATCTCATCGTCGTCGTTACGGCGCCGGTCGTGCTCCCCCCGGCCCAGGTCATGGCCCAGGAGCAGGGCGTGCGCACTCGAGGCCAGCAGAGCGGGGAGACGCGCGCCTCCTCGTCCTCTCGGGGTGCCGAGCGCCCAAGGGAGCATCGGGCTTCCTCGAGGGACCATCCAGCCGGGCGCACGTCGACGCGCTAGGACCGTGAGCCGGAGGAGAGGGCCGTAAGCGAGCCGGAGCACGGCCGGGCTCAGAGGGAAACCGCCAAGCCCCCGAGCGGCCGCAACGCTCCGCCGGGAGGCTCGAGGAACCCGGGTGGCTTGAGCAGGACTACAGGAGTCTCGAGACCCCCCAGCTCGAGGCCCGTGGATTGGCACTCCTCGGAGAAGGAAGCCACGGTGGGCTCCACCCTGAGCGCCCGCCCAGAGGAGCACCAGGGTCCCTCAAGCGAGCAGTGGAGGGAATGCAGGGCGTCCCGGTGGGACACGGGGGCGGGTCCCACCGTTGTTGGGAGACCTGGGCCCGACGTGGCCCAGAAGGAGGTCTCGAAGCCCCCGGGTGGCTCGAGCGGAACCGGGGGAGGGTCCCTCGTGCCCGTGGGGTAAGTTCTTCAAGCTGGTTTGACCTTTAGTTGCTAATTTTGTATTTCATCATGTGTGTTTTGAATTCTTTTCCTCTTGCTCCCTCAGGATGAAGCGGCCCCTGATGGCCTTCAACCTGGCCCCCACCAAAAAGGTGAAGATTGGGGCAGGATCGGCGGGAACGCCGGCCGGCACAGGTGGGGCACTTCTTCCTGCCAACGCCACTAAATGGGTTGCTGAGGCTCATAAGGCGATAGCTCGAGGGAAGCTGATAGCAGCTACTTTGATTGCAGGAGCCGGCGCCTCGATGGCCGCAGGGGGGAGATGCAGCTCCGGCGGAGGTGCCCGTGGCCATCCTCTTGGTCTCGGCGTCGGCACCTGTCGTCGCCGCGAGCGATGCCGAGGCAGCCGCCACCGCCTTGTCTGGGGGAGCCGTCGAAGAGAAGACGGCGGGGACGGAGGACCACCCCATCACCCTCGATGAGGTGGACTGGGATACGTTGAGTGATGACCCCATCCCCAAAGCCCCCACCCCCAAGGGTCCCTGGCCCATGGGGTTACACACGCTCGAGGCTGAGCGGAAGGCGGAGGATGAGGAGAACAAGGCGGATGAGTCGGCGCCCGACCAGCCGGCGCCGCTCGAAGCAGCGGCCTCGAGCCAGACGGTGGTGATCGAGACGGGGCCGGTGCCGCGCCCTGGTCATCATGGTGGAGTCGCGTCGCCGCGAGCGGACCTCGAAGTGCCGCCACAGCGGCTGCAAGAGGAGGAGGAGGAGCAGCAGCAGCAGCAGCAGGTGGAGCCACTCGGGAAGTAGCCCGTGGAGGGACCGACGGAGAACCCCTCAGCGCTCGAGCAGTAGTTCTTCTAGCTGCCCGAGTCGGAGCAGTGGGAAATTATGCAGCAGCGGGCATGGGAGCTCGAGTCGCTGATTCGGCGGCCCGCGTCGGACCCGACGGACTCCGCCGCCGTTGCGCCCCCGAGCCCCCGAGCGCCGCCACAGGGTGGGGCGGACGCCCTCGGCTCGTCCTCCAGGCTGCCCTATGTTGCCCCACCTCCCTCGATGGGCTCCGTGGGTCACATGGAGCCCCGCTCGGGTCCTTCTGCTCCATACCCAACCTCGATCGGAGTTATCCGATGGGTATTGGAGTTGAGGCCCAGTGAAGCCAGCCAAAGGAGGAGGGGGCCTACGCCACTCTGCCTGACCGGGTGGCCGAGTACGGCAGGTCTCGTGAGGCGGTGAGGCGGTGAGCGACGCCGTAGCCGAGCGAATGAAGGCCTCCTGCCCGGAGTGGGGGAAGGAGACGATCAAGCTCCGGGACCCAGCCGATCATTCAGAGCCCGGCGTCAAGATGAACGACCGGCTGGAGGTGAAGAGCTGGGAGGAGGCCGAGGAGTACCGGGCATGGATGGAGAACACCCTCGGCTTGGCGTTTCGAGTCGTCAAGGAGGATCTCCCCTGCCTCCTTAATGTAAGTATCCCCTAATCATTTTTCGAGCTATGTACCCCAAGTTTGTTTTATCACTATCACTGACCCTGGCTCTGGTTTGATACCCTCAGGGAATACGAAATCAGTCGTTCGTGAAGTCTCGCCACTTTCACGCGACGCACGACGGTGAGGAGGAGACCTGGCGCCTCGTCAAGCTGGGGCAGAGTGCCGAGGCCGCTCTGGCCAAAGCCGAGGCAGACAAGCGCAAGGTGGAGGTCGACGCCACCAAGGCCCAGGAGGAGGCCGCTCGAGCCCTGCAGACGGCTCAGGCGGAGGCGGCCCAGGCTCGGGAGGAGGCCCGGGTGGCCCTCGAGGCAAAAACTCAGGCGGAGCAGGCCACCAAAGCCGCCTAGGAGGAGGTGGCTCGGCTTGCCGACGTTGTCGAGCAGCTCAAGGAGAAAGGTCGGCTGGTCGAGTTGCTCGAGAGGGAGAAGGCGGCCACCGCCGTGCATATCAAGGAACTCGAGGAGGGGGCGCAGCGCCTCCAGACCTCATTCGATCAAGAGAAACAGTGCGTGGATTCCCTCGAGGCCCGAGTGGCCGAGCTGCAGCGAGCCATGGCGGACAGGGACCTTGCCAATCAATCCGCTGCCAAGACCATTGAGGTCCTGTGCTCAGGGGCGACAGAGATGTAGAAGGCCCTGGACGCCAAGCAAAAGGAGCTCGATGGCGCAGTTGACGACCAGCAGCGGCTCCTCGCCCGCAACCAAAGTAAGTGTTCACAAACACCATATCCCCGATACCACAGAGACTTTAGTGTTGCCTCATCACGACTCACACCATCGTTGCCTTACAGGCCTTAAAGCAAATTTGAAGCAGGCGCATGAGGACGCGCACTCGCTCCAGGGTGTTGGCGTCACTACCAGGTATGGAGGTTTTAAGTCCATCCCAGGTAACGGCACTAGAATGCCAACTGGTATAAGTTATGCAAACAGTCAAATCCACAAGTGCACGGATACCGTTGTAGCTTTCACCCAAGAGTATTCCAGGGTATCGTATTTATCCACAGGGAAGCAAAGGGTAAAGAAGTTGATATCTAACCATCATGCATCTGCTAGCTAGTATACCGGCTAGGCTTAAGTGGGTACAAGACAAACATTGGTGTTTGGATAGATGAAACACACAGGAGAACCCTAGATAAGATAACAGAGTAGATAGTCTAAACTGGGAGGTCAACGGGAGAGGTCAGGATTCCTATGTTCTCCTCCATTACTGCGGATCTATTCTAGTGCACACCAAAGGGTTAACTAAGCAACGATCAAACATAGCGGTCACGCCAGGACACTTCGGAGCAGCGGTACCTTTCCCGGTTCTCGAAGAGACTGGGAAGGGGTAACCGGGGGAAGGCCGCCAAAAGCTCTACAGAAACACCAACCCGAACGTGGTGGATTACACAGGCCTGGTCGGAGCTGTCACCCCGGGGCTACCACAACTATCCGTGGGGTTGGGCGCAAACTCAGGTAACTCCCTAGCCTAGACACCACGTCCACGCGAGAGGTCACTACTCTAGCCACATATAATAACTAGAGCATTCAGTCGAACGGAGATCCCATGCCCAAGCGCGAACCACTATACCGACCGTACTTAGCTAAAGGACTAAGGCATGACTAGATAAGCATAAAGGCATTGCAATAATGTAGAGAATATAACTCTGTTGGAAAGCGTAAGTCTTATAGAGGACTGATATAAAGAGTGCCGGAACTCCAAGGACTACTCTGGAACTTGAGCTCCCCTCTCCCTCACTCCCAACTAGACTAGCACTACTACTACATCTTGGAAATGGTAAAGTGGAGCTCTTCCTTGTGGTGTGTGTGTGTTGAGGAGGAGGAGAGAACCCCTTTTATATGTAGAGAGGAGGGGGCTCTATGCAAAAGGGTCATGCCCATTTGGAAAGTACCAAAACTAACCTCTAGAGGCAGTTTCGTAACTTCCATGTACAAACCCCCACCGCCATAGTGATTGGGCTGTCGACATGGGCCACCAGGACGAAACTGGCCCGGTTTGACCTCCTGGCTGGCGCAGCCACGCCCCTGGCGTGCGCGCACCAGGGGGAGCTCGGCTTGGCCCCATCTTTTGTAGGAGCGTGGGCCTCGTCGATAGCTTTCCAGCACATATTGAATCGCCCAAATCAGAGTTCGTATGAGTGAGATATGGTCCGATTACCCAGGTCTACTCGTGCAGTCCAAGATGGAACTAGTCCGGGTTTTGGGCTTTCTCCACTTTTGATCCAAATTGGTCTATTTTTGTATTTAGCCCTGCCAAACAATGGAAACACCAAAACTCATGGAAATAATTAGTTCAAAACCCTATTACTAAGTTTTGGTGACTATATTCAAATCAAATTGGCGGTGAAAAGCATGCAATAAGGAGCGCCAACAAGTTCCCCCACACTTATTCTTTGCTCGTCCTCGAGCAAAGTTAAGTGTAACTATGGAGCATGACTTTGAAAGATATGATGCTAGCATAAAAGATATTCCATGTCATTCCTTATACTTGTGGATTTCAAAGTGTCTACCATGTCGCCTTGAGCGGTTGAAAAGTGGAACGGCTTTGACACCAAGCCATCACTTTCTCTCTATGAAGCATACTTGGAGGTTTTTTTATAAATTTTTGCAAACGAAAACATATAGCTCAAACTTCTCCTCAAGAGGGTACTCTCGAATCACTCAATGTTTATGTTCCTCACCAAAGGCATTGCCTTTTTCATAACCTACCACTAAGGCTGAGAGTGGAGTTTTGGGTAGGTATGATAGTGGGCATACTTGTATCACAAATATTGTAAGGTCAAAAACCGAACCACATGGAGATACAAGTCATACACTTTGATTGAGATGTGCAAGTGTGTGGAATGGAAGATGGTTCCTAATTTTAAATATTTTTGTGTACTCCATGCATCATGACTCTCCTTATTGGGTGGATGTTGATGAAGATAATAATAAAAGAGAGAGTATGGGCTATAAACAAAACTTTCTTTACCCTTTTTTCTCTTTTTTTCTTCTTTTTTTAAATGGGGATCTATGGATTTTTCCGTTAATTTATTGCACTACCCCTTCTCTCTTCTCCTTTTTTCTTCTTTTTTTTAACATAGCCCATCTCTGTTTCTCGGTAAATAACTAATGGAGAGAGATGTCATGCAAAGAATGCAAGGAGTACTCTTTGGTGGCTAATGAATGCGCGATCCTCAGGATACGAATCGGCATTTTTATTTGGTGGAGATGGTGCGCAACTCTCAGTGTAAGAGTTGGCGTTTTTGGTGGACGAGGGGGTGCATGTTGTGCGAGACTCTCAGTGTAAGAGTCGGCGTTTATTTGGTGGGTGCAAGTGAATCTCAATCATGGGTGCATGACTATAATCTCGCATAGGTCACAAACAATTTGACTGAACTCAATGATCAAACAAGTAGCATATGAAAAAAAAGGGTTTTGTATGAGAAAAGCATGTCATATGGTCTTGGTAGGAATTTTAACCATTGAGGAGAAGTGAGGCTATTAATTTTATATTTTATCAAAATAGAAATCTCCAAGAGCATGCATAGAAAAGAAAGGATTACCTTAGTCATACCATATCTCACCTCACAACAACCTAGTTGACAAGTTTTCCTAATAAAGAAGTATCCACAAGTAGCAAGTGTATGAACTAGGAATAACGTTTATACCGGCCAATCTTTAAAAAGTCAAGCTCAAAGTTTAGCAAGATTTCAAATCACATTTTATGTTTGATTAACATGTGCAGCATTTTTAAACAAGATCAAACTTATAGGAGCAAAACATGGATGAGGAAAAAGGAGTGCAAACCAGCGTGCCCGAGTGTTAGCGTGGACGAGTCGGGTTCCCCACACTTGGATTTTTATATCATTTGACAATAAAAACCAAGTATGATTGTTGATGCATCTCCTTGCAATGTGTTGCGAGTACCCATGTTTCTAGACATCGTTCATCCTTCGTTTCTGAAATTGTTAGTGGAAAAGAATACCCGAAGGGAACTTTGTCTAGCAACAAGATTTTTTTATTGCTATGGGAGATAGGGAGAGGTTATTTTTTTTTTGAAACATGAAAAGCAAAAAAAATATTTTATTATCAAGAGGTTTTTTTTAACAAAAAGTTTTTTTTGCAAAAATTGAAAATAAGTTAAAAACAATTTTATTATGCACTTTGAAGGTAAGATTGTTTTTAATTTTTATGCAAAGAATATTTTGGTGGAAATGTAAACATGCAGAAATCAAAATCAAAAGTTGTTTGAAAATCAAATATGAGATAACTACCGATTTACCTTCGGCAAGGGCTCACCATTTTAAGTCCGTTGAGCGGGGACTTCTCCATTGACATTTGTTCTTGAATTTGCATCATCTCATCATGGAGATCGATAAGGATGCTTGACTTCTTGTTTTCGCCATGCCATCAAGATCTTCATGTGGTTTTGGCTTGGCGATTTTAAGATTCATTTTTTTTTCTTTTTGATCAAGGTCTCAATCAAAGTTCACCAAGTAAAATTTTAGTTACCTCCATTTTGAACTTATCTCAAAGATTTACCCTTATGGATTTGAGAAATTCCTGCAGGGGTTAGTCCAAGCATACAACCAAATTCTACACTAGTAATTTCAGTTCAAAAATCAAGCTAGACTCCATGTCCAACTAGATTCAAGTAGGCTAATTAACCTAAGCACCATGCTTAATTTAAAAAGTCTATAGAAGTACGATCATTGCAATGACCAACACTCCCAAACTAAGCACACTAGAGTAGAAGAAGGTAGCAAGAAAATGAGGAACATGAGATTGATTCAAACGGATGTACGAACATTGAATGATGAAAAATAGAGAACCATTTTTTTATGTGCGGGGCAATGCAAGCGAGGTGAATGAATGCAATCAAACAAAATATGCCATGGTTTTGAAGGAAATTTAAACGAGTGATATGAATGCAAATCTAGGCTTTAGCTTTTTCCCGTAGCGTGGACCATCTAATGATATCATCATACCAATTGGCGAGCCAAGACATGAAGTCGAGATGGTCCCGTTTAACATCCGTCTACTACGAGGCTAGACTAGGAGCATCGAATAGGAGGATAACAATAGAAATTATCATCAACCTAGACTAGGCATGGCGCCCGAATACAGCTCAAAGACTAGGAGCCACCCAAAGAAAGCACTAGATATATGATGAATTAAGCAAACATGCAGTGGCAAAAATAAATTTGGAGGGTATAAAATATTTTTGGTTGGTTCTCACAAACCTCGATCGATTCACCACTCACAATTTGTGATTGAATTGTGACCGATGCAATGTAGTCGTTCCGTCACCTGTGATGGGATTGTGATCTCTGGACGGCGACTTTCTCTCCATCTGCATAGAATTAGTGTGTACACAATATATGCCTATCTATGAGATGGCAGGGTGGAAGTATGATTTTTCATGAAAGAGCGGGCACCCTGGGCTTCGTGATTTTTTTAAAAAAAATATACCCACAAAAGCTAGTGGCAACTAGGTTAGCAGATATCAAGATAAAGATCAAAACCTTTACACCTATTGGTTCCCCGGCAACGGCGCCAGAAAGCTTGTTGGCGTTTCTTAGTGTCACTACCAGGTATGGAGGTTTTAAGTCCATCCCAGGTAACGGCACTAGAAAGCCAATTGGTATAAGTTACGCAAATAGTGAAATCCACAAGCGCAAGGATACCATTGTAGCTTTCACCCAAGAGTATTCCAGGGTATCGTATTTATCCACAGGGAAGCAAAGGGTAAAGAAGTTGATATCTAACCATCATGCATCTGCTAGCTAGTATACCGGCTAGGCTTAAGTGGGTACAAGACAAACATTGGTGTTTGGATAGATGAAACACACAGGAGAACCCTAGATAAGATAACAGAGTAGATAGTCTAAACTAGAAGGTCAACGGGAGAGGTCAAGATTCCTATGTTCTCCTCCATTACTGCGGATCTATTCTAGTGCACACCAAAGGGTTAACTAAGCAACGATCAAACATAGCGGTCACGCCAGGACACTTCAGAGCAGCGGTACCTTTTCGGTTCTCGAAGAGACTGGGAAGGGGTAACCGGGGGAAGGCCGCCAAAAGCTCTACGGAAACACCAACCCGAACGTGGTGGATTACACAGGTCTGGTCGGAGCTGTCACCTCCAGGGCTACCACAATTATCCGTGGGGTTGGGCGCAAACTCAGGTAACTCCCTAGCCCAGACACCACGTCTACGCTAGAGGTCACTACTCTAGCCACATATAATAACTAGAGCATTCAGTCGAACGGAGATCCCATGCCCAAGCGCGAACCACTATACCGACCGTACTTAGCTAAAGGACTAAGGCATGACTAGATAAGCATAAAGGCATTGCAATAATGTAGAGAATATAACTCTGTTGGAAAGCGTAAGTCTTACAGAGGACCGATACAAAGAGTGCCGGAACTCCAAGGACTACTCTGGAACTTGAGCTCCCCTCTCCCTCACTCCCAACTAGACTAGCACTACTACTACATCTTGGAAATGGTAAAGTGGAGCTCTTCCTTGTGGTGTGTGTGTGTTGAGGAGGAGGAGAGAACCCCTTTTATATGTAGAGAGGAGGGGCTCTATGCAAAAGAGTCATGTCCATTTGGAAAGTACCAAAACTGACCTCTAGAGGCGGTTTTGTAACTTCCATGTACAAACCCCCACCGCCATAGTGATTGGGCTGTCGACATGGGCCACCAGGACGAAATTGGGCCGGTTTGGCCTCCTGGCTGGCGTGGCCGCGCCCCTGGCGCGCGCGCTAGGGGGAGCTCGGCTTGGCCCCATCTTTTGCAGGCGCGTGGGCCTTGTCGGTAGCTTTCCAACGCATATTGAATCGCCCAAATTGGAGTTCGTATGAGTGAGATATGGTCCGATTACCCGGGTCTACTCGTGCAGTCCAAGATGGAACTAGTCCGGGTTTTGGGCTTTCTCCACTTTGATCCAAATTGGTCTATTTTTGTATTTAGCCCTGCCAAACAATGGAAACACCAAAACTCATGGAAATGATTAGTTCAAAACCCTATTACTAAGTTTTGATGACTATTTTCAAATCAAATTGGCGGTGAAAAGCATGCAATAAGGAGCGCCAACACAGGGGCTGCTCACCACCGAAGTGGGCACCAACGCCCGGGCCCAGGGTGCCATCAACGCCCTTAGTGTCCGCTGGAGGCTTGGAGAGGTCGTGGAGCTGGCGGACGCGGAACCCGGGAGTGCGTTCGTCGAGCGGGTGGCCCGCTTTGGCGTCGAGTTGCGGGAGCGGGTGCGCGGGGCCCTGCGCTTCGGAGTGCAGCGGGCGTTGGCAGTCTTCTACTCGGGCTTCCGGGTCAAGAGACCGGAGATGCTCGAGGCAATGGAGGTGCTGTCCCACGGCTTCGTCGTCGATCAGGACGCGCCGGCCGAGGTCGAGGAGCAGTGGCGCCTCCAGCTGATCGCCGATGCCGAGGTGCCTGGCGCAAGGCTGGCGGAGAGGTTCGAGGATGAGGTCCTGCCCGCCTGAGCTCGTACTTCTCCAAGGGATGACATGGCCTGCGAGCCAAATCTGGGCAACAAGGCCCATGCAAACAAATTACATTAGGATTATGTACTAAGTCTCGTGGCCAGAGAGGCTTTAAACACTTGTTCGCACTTTGCATATAAATGTTAAGCTTTTTTACTTCTCGGGCAATCCTACTTCCTGTTTACTTTGAGCCTGTTCTTTGACTTAGGATTTAGACGCGTATTCGAGTTCCTCGAAAGGTAGAATAGTGAGTAGGAATGGCTTGGCCCGGGGGCGTGGGCGAGTCCCTGGCTCGACCGTTTCCGTCCCCTTAGGGGCTCGAGCCTTAGTCGCAGAACGTACTCGAGACATAGGAGGAAGGGGGATGGCGTCGAGTTTTTTTTGAAAAAAGCGGTTTTCGGGGACTTTTTAGGGGGTTACCCCCTGTTAGCCCCCGAGGGAGGCTTGATTCTGTGGGAGCAGAGTCGAGCCTACCTTTATGACTACGAGCGGTGATTTCTCGAGCCGTTCTAACTTTTACCAGCCTCAGTGCTCCACTTTTTAGAGCAGTTTGTTGGACGCACGCTCGAGGCCCTCGAGGGGGAAGCGAGTGGGAGTACCTTAGCTCAGAGGCGTAGGAGAGTTCCCAGCTCAGCGACCCTCAACCCTTGTGGGTCTCGAGCGCATTTCCTACTTTGCGCTAAGCGTAGCTCGAGGGGTAGAAGAAAGAGAGGCGTCGAGGGTAAAGTAGGATCTACCTTAAGTTACGAATGAAAATAAAAGTACTGGGATTGCGAACTTTTTATTCATTCGAGATACGAAAATTGTACATAAGCGCGGAAATGTACAAGGCCTCGAGGCCTAGGGATAGAAATGACGTAGCTGTTCAATGTTCCATGCGTTGGTGAGGGTCGAGCCCTTGTCATCCACAAGCTTGTACGTCCCTGGCTTCAACACCTCGGCTATGATGAAGGGACCCTCCCATGGGGGCGTGAGCTTGTGCCGCCCCTTGTTGTCTTGCCGGAGTCAAAGGACAAGGTCGCCGACTTGAAAATCCCTTTTGCATACGTTATTGTCGTGGTAGCATCGGAGCTTCTGTTGATAGCGGGCGTTGTGAAGGAGGGTCATGTCTCGAGCCTCTTCGAGCTGATCAACAGCATTGGCAAGAGCCTCTTCATTTGTCTGCTCGTTGAAGGCCTTAAGCCGAGGGGACCCGTATTCGAGGTCGGTGGGGAGGATAGCCTCAGACCCGTAGACCAAGAAGAACGGGGTAAACCCCGTGGCTCGACTTGTCGTTGTCCTCAAGCTCCACAGAACTAAAGGAAGCTCGGCTGCCCACCTTTTGCCATGCTTGTTGAGGCGGTTAAAGATCCTCGGCTTGAAGCCCTGTAAAATCATGCCATTGTCGCGCTCGACCTGGCCGTTAGTTCGAGGGTGGGCAACTGTAGACCAGTTCACACGGATGTGGTGATGGTCGCAGAAGTCCAAGAACTTCTTGCCTATGAACTGCGTGCCGTTGTTAGTGATGATGACATTTGGGACCCCGAATCGATGGATTATGTTGGTGAAGAACTCGACCGCCCGCTCAGAACAGATGTTGGTGATGGGCATGGCCTCGATCCACTTGGTGAATTTGTCGATGGCGACTAGCAGGTGCGTATAGCCCCCCAGTCGTCTTCTTCAGGGGACCGACTAGGTCGAGCCCCCACACCGCAAATGGCCACGTGAGGGGGATCATCTGAAGCGCGTGGGCGGGGAGGTGAGTCTGCTTGGCGTAGAATTGACACCCCTCGCATGAACGAACGAGGCTAATGGCGTCGGAGACCGTAGTCCGCCAATAGAAGCCCTATCAGAAGGCATTCCTGACCAGCGTCCTTGGCGCAGCGTGGTGACCGCAAGCCTCGAGTGCATATCGTTGAGCAACCTTTTGCCCTCCTCGATGCTGATGCAGCGTTGAAGAACGCCGGTGGGGCTGCGTCGATACAGCTCCTTGCCGTCGCCATAGATGACATAGGTTTTAGCTTTTTGAGCTATGCGTCTTGCACTAGCTCGGTCCTCAGGGAGCTCCCCTTGAATAAGGTATTCGAGGAGAGGGGCGCACCAGTCCGTCGGGGGGCTCGGAGACGATGATGCCCCCTCGATCTCCATGACCTCAGCCCCCTGTCGAGGGGGCCTCGGTCAAGGAAGTGGGGTTGGTCGTCGTAACAGCGTCAGCCTCTGATCCCTAGCTTACGGATGGCTTGTGAAGGTCCCTGGAGAAAACATCCAGAGGGATGGCCCCTCGAGAGGACGCGATCTTGGCGAGCTCGTCTGCGGACTCGTTGTAGCGTCGAGCAATGTGGTTAAGCTCAAGTCCGTAGAACTTGTCTTCCAGCTTGTGCACTTCATTGCAGTACGCCTCCATTTTTGAATCATGGCAGCTCGAAGCTTTCATGACCTGGTCGATGACGAGCTGCGAATCGCCTCGAACGTCGAGGCGTCGAACCCCGAGCTCAATGGCGATGCACAGACCATTCAGGAGAGCCTCGTATTCTGCAACATTGTTAGAGGCAGCAAAACGGATGCGAATGATGTAGCGCATGTGGACTCCGAGGGGTGAAATGAAGAGCAAGCCCGCGCCCGCCCCCATTTTCATGAGTGACCCGTCGAAGTACATAGTCCACAGCTCGGCCTGGATTTGTGCCGGAGGAAGTTGGGTGTCGGTCCACTCAGCCACGAAATCAGCTAGCACCTGAGATTTTATGGCCTTTCGTGGCGCATAAGTGATGGTCTCGCCCATGAGCTCGACCGACCATTTTGCGATCCTTCCCGCAGCCTCCCGGTTTTGGATGATCTCCCCAAGAGGGAAGAATGACACTACGGTCATCGAGTGGCCGAGGAAGTAGTGCTGAAGCTTGCGACGTGTCAGCATGACAGCATAGAGCAGCTTTTGAATCTGCGGATAGCGAACTTTGGTCTCCGAGAGCACCTCACTCACAAAGTAGATAGGCCTTTGGACAGGGAGGACGTGTCCCTCCTCTTGCCTCTCGACGACTATGACCGCACTGACCACGAGGGCGGTCGCTACGACGTAGAGGAGGAGAGGCTCGGCAGGTTTCGGAGGTATGTTGGCGCTCCTTATTGCATATATTTTGACTGCCAATATGATTCAAAATGACCAAATTCGAAGAAGCATCATAGCAAATATTTTATTTATCTAACAAGTTCCATGAGTTTTGGTTTATCACATGCTTTGCGTAAAACATGGCCAATTGCAAGCAGAATTATAAAGAAAATACGCCTTCCGACAAGGCATAAAAGAGAGTCAAGGAGAGAACCCCACTTACCGGCAATTCGGGGCCAAACCACCGACATGGGAGTGGCATAGCCCAAACACCAAATCATGGTCGAGTTTGTCTTGGACTGCACGAACATGTTCAGGTAATATGGACGCCACGAATTCATCCGAACTCCGATTGAGGCAAACGACCCTGCCACACGAAGCTAACGACGAGGGCTACATGCCTGCAAAAGCTAAGGCCCAGCAAAACCTCCCTTGGCACGGCCGCGCCAAGGGAGCGAGTGCGCCAGCCCGAGCACCGATCAGGCCCAACTTCGTCCTGGTGGCCCATGCCGACAGCCCATGACTCAAGGCAGTGCGGGATGGCGATATATTAAATGCCAATGATGGTGGAGGGGTCGGTTTTGGCTTTCCATGTGGAGATGGGACATTTGCAAAGAGCCCCCTCTTCTCCACATATAAAAGGGGACTTTTCCCTCTCACACAACACACACCACATTAGAGCCTCTCTCCCTCCACTTGTATCTTCTTCTTTAGTAGTTTTAGTTATGTAGTGGAGCAAGGCGAGCCTCGTTGGAGAGCTTGAACCTCTAGGAGGATCTCGGTATGAGCAATATCAAGGTCTCTCTTATTTGTTATTGTTCTCATATGTTCTTGTTCTAGATGTTCTTGTTCTGGTTCTTAGATGTTCTTGTTGTAGTTCTCAGATGTTCTTGTTCTTAGTATTGTTATGTTGTAGAACTAGAGCATAGTTCTTTTGATATGATCTTAGCATATGAACTAGAATATAGTTTACATGTTTTGATCTTATCATATAGAACCTAATGTTTGACGTCAGTGCAGGCATGTTCAGATCTAGAGCTAGGTTGTGATGTAGAGATCTATCTTGATTTAGTCTTGGTCAATGTTGGTTTACGGGATCTCCGTTCGACCGAATGCTCTAGTCATTATTTGTGGCTAGAGTAGTGACCTCTAGCGTAGACGTGGTGTCTGGGCTAGGGAGTTACCTGAGTTTGCGCCCAACCCCACAGATAGTTGTGGTAGCCCTGGGGGTGACAGCTCCGACCAGGCCTTTGTATTCCACCACGTTCGGGTTGGTGTTTCGTAGAGCTTTGGCGGCCTTCCCCCGGTTACCCCTTCCCAGTCTGTTCGAGAACCGGAAAGGTACCGCTGCTCCGAAGTAAGTTGACAGTGACCAGGCTATGTTAACATAGAATCTCTCTAACCAGCATGTGTTGTGTGATCGTCCGTTGTCTTGACTTAGCTGCCTGCTCCAATTTAGGTTATTCTTTATTCTTTCTTTTATCTTTATCCTTGAGTTTGGTTCGAGTGTGTGTGTCAGTTATCAAATACCTATCTTGTTTTACCCCTGTTATGAACTTTGGTCTACTATGCAATCTTGTTATCTTGTCCATGTCCAAGTTAGACTCTTTTATACCATGCCTTCCTTTGGGAAAATATAAATAACGATACCCCGAATACTTCGGGTGAAATGCTACAACGGTATTTCCGTGCGCTTGCGGACTTGTTACGTAAACATTACAGAATACCTACTGGTGTTTCTAGCGACATTGTCAAGGACTTTGCAATCCTGGTGATGACGCTAAGAAACGCCAACAAGGTACGAGAATCGGAGCTGAAATTAGCAAAGTTTTGAGTTTAGCCAGTGCCTCCTCGGCCTCGACGGTCCAAGTGAAGCGCTCGAACTTCTTGAGGAGGCGGTACAAAGGCAAGGCTTTCTCTCCCAGGCGCGAGATGAAGCGGCTGAGGGCTGCAAGGCACCCTGTGACCCTTTGTACACCTTTCAGGTCGCGGATCGGCTCCATCCAAGTGACGGTCGTGACCTTCTCAGGATTGGCCTCAATCCCATGCTGGGAGATGATGTACCCTAAGAGCATGCCTCGAGGGACCCCAAAGACACACTTCTCAGGGTTCAGCTTGATGTTCTTGGCCTTGAGGCACTCGAACGTGATTTCCAGGTCACGGACGAGGTCGTCAGCCTTTTTGGTCTTGACTACGATGTCATCAACGTAGGCCTCGATGGTTTTGCCTATGTGTTTGCCAAAGATATGGAGCATGCAGCACTGGTATGTCGCCCCGGCGTTTCAAAGGCCAAAGGGCATGGTGACGTAGCAATACATGCCAACAGGTGTGATGAAAGAGGTCGCGAGCTGATCGGACTCTTTCATCTTTATTTGGTGGTAACGGGAATAGGCATCAAGGAAAGATAGTACTTCACAACCCGCAGTCGAGTCTACAATTTGATCGATTCATGGCAAAGGGAAAGAAACTTTGGGACATGCTTTATTTAAACTAGTGTAATCGACACACATCCTCATTTTCCCATTCTTTTTCTTAACTAGTACAGGATTAGCAAGCCACTCGGGGTGATGTACCTCCTTGATGAAACTGGCCTTCTCGAGCTTGTTGACCTCCTCGCGGATGATCCTGCGCTTTTCCTCATCGAAACGGCGCAGGCGCTGCTTGACTAGTCTCGAGCCGGGGCAGATCCAAGGCGTGCTCGACGACATCCCTCGGTATGCCAGGCAAATCCGAGGGACTCCACGCAAACATACTGGCGTTTGCGCGGAGAAAGTCGACGAGCACTACTTCCTATTTGCTGTCGAGGGCAGCGCTGATCGTCAGCGTCTTTGAGTCAGAGTCGCTTGGGTCGAGTAGGATTGTCTTGGTGTCCTCAGCGGGCTCGAAGCTCCCCGCCTACCGCTTGGGCTCGGGGATGTCAGCTGCCGGGCTCTCGAGGGTCGCCGCCAGGGCGTTTGTCTCCTCGAGGGACTCTCCATACTCGATGCACTCAACATCATAGTCATACGCGTGCTCGTATGAGGAGTCGACAGTGATGATACCGTTGGGTCCTGGCATCTTGAGCTTGAGGTGGGTGTAGTTGGGAACCGCCATGAACATGGCGTAGCAGGGCCGACCAAGGATGGCGTGGTAGTTACCACGGAACCCGACCACATCAAAAGTGAGGGCTTCCTTCCTGAAGTTCGAGCGGGTGCCAAAACAAACAGGGAGGTCGATGCGGTCGAAGGGTAGCGCCTTCTTGCCCGGTACTACTCCATGGAAGCCCCCGGCACTGGGCTTGAGCTACGACTTCTTGACGCCCAGCAGGTCGAGGGTCTCCATGTAGATGACATTGAGGCTGCTGCCTCCGTCCATGAGCACCTTGGAGAAGCGGGTGTTGACGATGATGGGGTCAACGACAGTGGGTAGACCCCAGGACTGACGACGTGGTCCGGATGGTCGTCACGGTCGAACGTGATCGGCGTATCGGACCAGTCGAGGTATTGGGGCGTGGCCACCCGCACGGAGAAAATCTCCCGGCGCTCCTTCTTACGCTGCCGCGGTGTGAACTGGGTCGAGGGGCCTCCATAGATCATGTAGCAGCTGTTGACGTCGGGGAAGCCGTCCTTGTCTTTGTTCTTGTTGTCGTCGCCGCCCTTATCCTTTTTCTGTTCACCCTTTTCGAGGCCCAAGCTCTTGAAGTAGCCCTTGATCATGCGATAGTCCTCGAGGTTGTGATCGACCAGCCCCTTGTGATATGGGCAGGGCTCTTTCAGCATCTTGTCAAAGACGCCCCCCTCAGGAGGGGGTCGAGGCTTCATGCGCTCGGCAGCAGCGACGAGATCGCCGCTTGCGACCTCGCGCTTGCCTTGCTGAACTCCCTTCTTCTTCTTGTTGTTCTTCTTCGAGGCCTTGCTCTGGCCCTCGCCATTACCGGCCGAGGGCTGGACGTTGTCCTTCTTTTCGCCGAAAAAGGCGCCGACGGCTTCCTCACCGGCTGCGTAGTCGGCGACGATGTCCATCAACCCCTCGACGGTCTTTGGACAATGACGTCCGAGCCCCAGCACCAACTCCTTATAGGTGGTGCCTGACACGAACGCCAGGATGACATTGTGATCGGGGATGTGCGGTAGCTCGGTACGCTATTTGGAGAAGCGCCGAGCAAAGTCTCGAAGGGATTCCCCATGCTGCTGTTTGCAGTTACGGAGGTCCCAGGAATTGCCAGGGCGGATGTAAGTCCCTTTGAAGTTGCCCTCGAAGACCCGGACTAGGTCGGCCCAGTCGCGGATCTGATCGAGGGGAAGCTCCTCGAGCCATCGTCGAGCCGTGTCGGACAGGAACAGTGGGAGTTGCCGGATGATGGCCTTGTCATCTCTAGTGCCGCCCAGCTGGCAAGCTAACCAGAAGTCAGCAAGCCAAAGCTCGGGCTTGGTCTCGCCGGGTGAGGCTCGTGGGGGGTCGGAACGGGCTTGGCAGCGGCGTGCTGCGGATAGACCTGCTGAAGACTCGAGGGCCCGGTGGCTCAGGAGCCTGGCGGTCCTCGTCGCTGTCGTAGCATCCCCCACGATGGCCGTTGTAGCCTCATTCCTCCGCGCCCCCATTCTTGCGCCGTCGGTTCTCGATGATGTCGTAGCGCGCATCCTGGGGCTCGCGGTTGTCGAGAGGCGGTCTCGAATGGGTGCATCCCTCCTTGCTCGAGGGGCCACCACTTGGTGGACGGAAGCCTCCCTCTCGTGGTGGGAGGGCTCGACCGGTTGCACTGACGCCTCCCCGCGATGCCTCGAGGCGGAGCTTTCCGCTTGTTGCGCGGCCGCCACCTTGAGAAGACCCTCGACCTCGTTGCGTATCCGTGCAGCCTGCGGATTCGAGGGCGCGGGCATGTTCTTCAGGAGCATGGTTGCTGCAAAGAGGTTCTGACTCGCTCGGGGAAAGCGGTTGATGAGTGGTGGCGCAGGTGCCTGCTGCGGGACTTTCTCCTCCACGATCCGCTGGTAGACGCTTCGAGCACGGCCTCGAGCCCTTTCACCGCGTAGGGGCCCGCGGCCTTGCTCGAGGGTCTGCTCGATTTGATCCAAGCGCTGGCGTTCCTCGTCGAGCTTGGCCTTCATCTCGCGGAGCTGCGCAAGTTGCGCAGCGTAGTCATCCTGTGGAAGACGTGGATCATCCGATTCTTGCGGTGGCTCCTCTCGAACCGGGGTAGCAACGCCATCGTTAGCCGCGTCCGCACCACCATCAGCTGCAGCTGCGGCAGTCGCGAGCCGATCAGCAGCCAACTGACCCGTGGTCTCGCCGGTGGTTTCGACGCCGTCTCCCTGGCCGAGGTGGAAGCATTCCCGCGTGGGGTCGTAACAGCCGGAGTCGGAGTCGTCGGAGTCAGGATTGCCGTAGAAAGGTGTCCATGGCCTCCCGGTCCTTTCCTCCTCGAGTTGCCGTCGCAGGGTGCCGAGCCTGTAACGCCTGGGGCCGAGTGCTCGATCGAAACTGCGGCTCACAGGTGTGGGCCAGACGGCCTCCAGACTTACGGCAGCGCGCAGGAGGGGGCGCGAATGCTCCTCCCGCATGCTCATGCTGGAGTGAATCCCGTTGGCGTACGTCGAGGCGGCGTTGGTAAGGCCGAACGGGAATCGCCGTCGGGGCTCATAAATCCTATGCGGCAGCAAGTTGGGCAGACCTTCCATGGGGAGACCTGCATCGACCGCCGGAGGCGGAGGTGACACGCGTCGAGCCTGCCCGGCGATAGGCTGGCGGTGGTGGTGCTGATGGCGCCTCCTCCTTGGAGGAGAGCCATGGTGGCGAGATTGCCGAGGAGCCCCTCCTGAGCGTGGGGGCAAGCTGCGGCCTCCACTCGGGTCACCGATCGAGAGCAGGACCATGTCGTAGCCCATGCCAAGCGACATGAACTCCAGGCTCCCGAACTAGATCACCGTGTCGCGTGGAAGCGGCGCAGCGGAATCTGCCATCCGAAAAAGAGCGGGAAACCATTAATGACACGCGCTGCCCCTACCTGGCGCGCCAACTGTCGATGTTTCGAGCCCGGGGGCCTAACACCAACTAGTAAATATGCGACGCGTGTTCCCTAATCCGGATGGTGATGCAAATGACACAACTGTTTATCCTGGTTCGGGCAAAAGAAGGCCCTACGTCCAGCGGGGGGATGAACTTGTATTGCTTTGCACCGAAGTGCTTGTACAGGGGTGGATACAAGCGAGTCGTAAGGACTTAGTATTGTTGGGCGTAAGTGTGTGTTGTGCTTGAGAACGTTGCCCTATACTAAGCCCTGGCGTCCCCTTTTATAGGTGGAAGAGGAGGCTCAGGGTTACACTGTAGCTCTTAGGGCAACCGTGGTGATGACATCGAGGGATGGGCGTATATCACACTGTGGAGACCTGCTTCGGACCGGTTCGAGCCTGTAGCATTGTGGGCGATGACGGTTTGCTCGGCCTTCCCCAGGAACTTCGTTGTACAGTTGTCCGAGGTGAGAAGACAGATCACTATAGACCTTGTGTGTTTTCCTGTAGTCATCATTACCAGAGCGGTTCTTGCCTGTCTCGAGGGGTAAGTTTCGAGGGGGTGCCTCGTGGGGGTGAACCCCAGGTTAATTGAACCGAGTCACGGGAAAAGCAGGCCGGATGTTTGACCGTAACGTCTCGTGGGGTGCCGTTCATGGCACAGTGTTCGGTACGGTACCACAGTGCTACTGATTTACAGGGTATGGGCGGTAAAAGATGATGGGATCGGTGCTTAGTTTCATCATGACCGCGGCTGTAGCCATGAATCTTAGCGAGGAGTGATTGGGGTCATTTAATGCTGCTGTACGGGTGTCGGCAGTCCCTTTTCGAGGGGTGCCGGCCCGTTCGAGACCTTTACTCGTACGTGGGGTTCTCCGTCAAACTCCTTCGAGGGGTCGAGTTAATCCGTCTCGAGGCCCCGTTCGTACGAGGGGTATCCCGTAAGTCTTTCGAGAGGTTGGCTGCTGGTGCCCTCCCCTCGAACGCGCCACTGGGCCGCTCGAGCCCGTTCGTGGGCCAGCCCAGCGTGCTTTGAGGCCACGCCGGGGTTGGAGTTGGGAGGTTTTTTTGTGAGAGATTAAGGGAGACAATGAAGGTTCCGTTCATCTCATCATCCAGGTTAATGACCCCCTAATCTAGGTATCCGACAATGTTGCTGGCACTCTGGAGTTTGGCCTGCACTACACTAAGGCTCCAGGGAGAACAAGGTTCATTGGGTACTGCGATAGTGACTTGGCTGGAGATATAGACACCAGCAAGAGCACTAGTGGCACCCTTCAGTGAAGCAGAAGGTGGTGGCTCTATCTAGTTGTGAAGCTGAGTACATTGCCACTACCACAGCTACAACTCAAGCTCTTTGGCTCTCCAGGCTGCTAGCAGAGCTCCTTGGCAGGTGTGTGGAAGTGGTTGAGCTGAAGGTTGACAGCAAGTCAACACTTGCACTAGCCAAAAATCCAGTCTTCCATGAGCGCAGCAAGCATATCAGGATCAAATATCACTTCATTAGAAACTACTTGGAAGATGGAAGCATCAGGGCTGACCATATCTCCACCTCTGATCAGCTGGCTGACATTCTGACCAAGTCTCTGGGAAGATCCAAGTTTGAAGAGATGAGGGGAAGAATTGGGCTCAAGCAGATCACCTCCAAGGACCACAAGGCTAGAGGGGAGAACTGTTAGTAGTTAGCCTAGTGTCAATCATGTTTTTCTGTTTTCCAGTATTTGCTATTTAGTCCTTAGCTTGTTTGTTAGGCTTGCCTTGGGAGTCAAGATGATGAGGCCCCTTGGCAGCCAAGTTTGCTTAAGGAATCAAAGCATCTGCTTTTAGGCAGTTAGGATATTATATTCCCCTGGGTATACCCTGGCCTATGTGACCAAAAGGGGGGAGCACTCTTGTACAATTCATGGACTTGCATTTTCAGATTCAATAGATGGCTTCTAAGAAGTTATCCTCCAATTCTACCTTGTCCATGCTAACAAAATCTATATATCAAACATTGCAAAGATATAACACATTGAAGACCAGAAGATTCACACTTTTGGTCATGCCCTATGAAGGTCAAACATCGTTTCCTTGATTTATCTTCTTTTAATTTACACATTGGGGACCTTGTTAGGTTTTGGGAGGACAAGTAGTTTGAAAACTTGGCTCTCAAACAATAGTACCCAACGTTAAACAATATAGCTAGAAAAAAAGTATTACAGTTGCTCATGCTTTTTTAGTTTTACACCACTTAATTTCACTTTCCACAAGGCACTGGTTGGTGATAAGCGCCAAGTGGAATGAATTGGTATCAAGAATAGCATTTCCTTAACTTGATGACCAACAAGATTCAATTAAGTGGAATTTGAACAACCAACGATCTTTCTCATTTGAATCAATGTATAAATACTTAGTGAACCAACTTTAGGTGCCTCTAAATAAAGAGGTTTGAAAGTTGAAGTTACCTTTTGAAATTAAAATCTTCTTTTGGTTCTTTCTGAAGGGCATAATTTTAACTAAAGATAACCATGTAAAGTGTAATTAGAGAGGTGATAAGATCTGTTGTTTAAACTACTCAGCATCTTTTTTCGTAATTGCTTTTGGTTTACGTCCACTAAGGCCAGTCTCAATGGGAGGTTTGATCCCACTGTTTCCAAAGTATAGCAGCATTGGTAACTGTGAATGAAACAGGCTCTCTCAGTGGAGAATTTCATTTCACTGTTTCAAAGGTCATCTACAACATTTACTTCCTATATTGTGCTGTGATCAAATATGCCAAGACAAAGTTGTAGACCAATGTGCACTGATCGAGCAGCGGAAGACTGAACGAAAGAGTCAGTCACTGAACAAACTGTCAAACTGAAATGCTCTGCAGTCACAGCTTCACAGATCCATGCAAGGATTCACATAGGTTCTCAAATGCAATAGCATCTGGTTCACACAAGACAGGTTGCGGCCATAGATGTAGCAGTTTCACATTCATATTCAGATCAAGAAAGTGCATCATTCACATTCAGAATTCTGAAACCACATGATACAGAGTATATTTTGAAGGACAGACCGAAAAAAGCAGTTGTACTATGGATGTAAATTCAGGTGACCGAGGAACTATCCTTATATTTTTCCATTCAATTTTTGTCAAAGCAATCACCATACCAAACGGATTATTCTAACCTATAGATCTTGTCAGCTATGCGTATCCATCATCCTGGATAGTTGGCCTGAACAAGTAAAGATGCACAGTAATTGGCCAGAGATTGAGAGATGAGGGAGCCCCCGCCTGACCTGCAGATGAACGGCGCCGCCTCTTGGAGAGAGAGTGAACTGCAGCTTGGCGGACCTGGTGACCTGCAGATGAACGGCGCCTTTCCTGGGCACCAAGCACGCGGGGCGGGTCATGGTGCCCGCCGGCCATGGTGGCTGCATCATCGGCATGTGCAGCCTCGCGTCCGCGGTGGCCGGTGCCGCGTCGCACGCGTAAACGTGCGCCAGGCAGGCGGCCGTGCCCCGTCCCAGCAGCCGACGGGCGCGCCCCATCTCCGCATCCGCGCACGCCGGCGGACACGCCCCAGCCTCACGCCGGCAGACACGCCTGGCCCTGCGCCGACGGCCATGCCGCGGCCTGCGATCCCGGCGGCCACGCCCCATCCCTGCAGCCGCGCGGCGCCGGCGAACGCGTCCATCCCTGCAGCCGGAGCATGGGATCGATGAAACGCAACCAAGCCTCAGTGCGGCGCTTTCCAAGTCGTTGGAAACGGCGCTAGCTTGTTTCGTGGCGTTTCATGCAACGGTAATGCTATTCTTTTTACGTTCGAGGCATCGAATAGTAAAAAGATTGTGGGCTTGCGTACAAACGGCCCAGCTTCCCGGCCCAAATTCCCTCACTTGTGTCCCGTAATAAAAGCATCATTTTCTTCCTCACTCGCATCGCGTCGTTCCCCATCGCCGTTCCCCGTCACACCACCGCGGCCGCTTCCACCTCGCCGCCGATTCAGCCACCGTGCCGTGCCCGCGGCCTCCTCCGCGCCTCGACGGCCTCCACCGTGGCGCGCGCGGCTCCTTCGCTCGCCCAGCCTCCAGCGAGCAACCTTCTCCACAGCCACAACAGCGCGGTCGCGGCCGCTTCCACCTCGCCGTCGATTCAGCCGCCACGCCGTGCCCGCGGCCTCCTCCACGCCTCGACGGCCTCCACCGCGGCGCGTTCGGCTGCTTCGCTCGCCCAGCCTCCAGTGCACAGCCTTCTCCGCAGCCCCTCCTGCATTTTCCTGCTCGCCGTGCACGCCAAACCCTAGCGAGCTGCCGCGCGGTGCCGTCCTCTCCACTGCGCCATCTGCTTTGCCTCGCTGGCCTCCGCCACACCGCGCGCGGTTCCAGCGCCCGCCCTGCCTCCAAAGCGTCATGTTGCATACCAGATCAGTGCTCGCCGCTTGGGGGCACCGTCCGGGCCAGATGCTCCAGGAAGCTGTTCATGCTCTCCATCTCCTGGATGAACTGCACGTCGCCCCGGAAGCCACCCAGCAGCGCCACCTCGTTGTGGATGGCGCCCAGCAGCGAGCTCACGGCGCCTGACACAAGCTCGGCCATCGCTCCGGCCAAGGCAGCTTTGCCTGTGTGTTGTTGTTCAGTTAGTTTAGCAGTGGTAGGCTGCCGTGCCTTGGGTTAACTTATAGGAGAACTGGAGATAGATTATGCATGATGCATGCTGCTGCCTATGTGCAGGGATTTTCGTTGTGGGGCAGACGCCGGGCGTGGACGTGGTCGGCAGTGTACGGCAGTGAGGAAGGTGACCTTTACCAAGGTCGGCAACATCATCTTTGAGCAAAGTACCAAGGAACCTCTCTGTGAAGAAATCCCCAATGAAGACTGTCTGCAATCTGAAAGGCATGTTTTATTATGTTTTTTATATGCGTTGCTGATTATGCTGTGTACGCTTGCTTTTGATTTTGACTGGGAAAACTAGTGCCTATATTGGTTTAGAGTTACTTACCAAATTTCCATTTATGTCATGTAAACTATTGATGCTTTAGAAACTATAGTAAGAGAGTAGTTTGCAGGCTTTCAGCGTAGTTGAGGCTCTGCCATGCTTGTCTGTCATTTGTTTCCACTAGCATATCTGGATTCATCGAAATTTCCTCATTAATTGGAAATTTGTTTCCACTAGCAAATCTGTAGTAGTTCTTAAGAGAGAACATTATGGTTCAGTGGCAATTACCAAACTGTATTATATCTTTTTTTTATCCAAATATGTCATCACAGTGCAACTGTGTTTCGCCATACTGTGCTGCATTGTTTCAGCAATATATATCCACTGCTTCATCTATCTTTTTTGTTTCAACAATCAGCTATATATGACGTGTGATTTTTTTATCATGAAATATATGTTGTTTCATCTGATGTGTGTAGTGTTAATCAATGTTCTCTGGTCTTGGCTCCTTTTTATTTGATTTTTTTGATTTTGGATCGTTGGATTTCAATCCTGTGCTTTTGAGTTTTAGGTGACAAATCTATTTTGTTCACCTAAATTTTACCTCTAGGCAGATTCAGGGTGACAAAAGCAACCAAATCACCTGGGTTGCAGGTAGACATCCCCTTTTATTTTATTTTTTTTTTTCCATTCAGCAACCAAATCACCTGGGTTGCAGGTAGACATCCCCTTTTATTTTTTTTTCCATTCATGTTGCACACTGTGCTTTTCACACGTTGCAGTATCAGCCCCTCCCCTGTTTCAACTTGCAATGCTAGCTTTCACATGTTTTTTATGTTATGTTGCAACTTGCAATGCCAGCTTTCACATGTTTCCTCTGTCTTATGTTCTTATTGCATATGTCTCCTTTCTGTAACTATCAATTTTGTTCATAATCTATCATAAAGATGTTCCATCAAATGAGTCATACTGATTTAGTGTTAATTAATCTACTGTACACTACTACTTTTCTAGAGGATGTTTGTATGACAACATTTTCTTAAAGTGCATGTTTCAGAATCGCTGATATTATGTTCAGTTAGCTCTTTCACAATGTTGCACTGTTATTCTCCAATTTATGCATTTCAGAAATGTTTTGCTTACCCTCCGTTGCACAGGCCTTACCAATATGTTGCTTTAGACCATGTTTTATGTTTCATTATCTATTAGAATAAGCTATTAAGTTCTTATATTGTTTGTTTACGCCACCTTTTGTTAGCATACATGGATTCAATGTATCCTATGATGACTTCTATGCCTCCTTCAAGGCAAATGGGCACATTTCTAACACAGTCATGGTAATGTGGACCTACCAGTTTTATGTTGCATGTAAAGAATCTTTGGAAGATGACCCTGACATTGTCAAAGAAATTTGCATTCAATGTTGTGCACACAGTAAGAACTCGAACCATCAGTTTCTATCGTACATGTAACTTTCATTGTCCCACATTTCTTGTTTTTCTAGCCACGGTTTCTAAATCATCACTCTTTTTCCCTAGGACAAGCTAATCATTGATCCACAACGTTTCAACCAAGAAAGTTTTTTATCAGGATTCTTTAGGATTCAGAACACATGGAATTTGTCTCAGATGCACTTGGTACAGTTCCCTGGTTTTGTCATTTATGTTGCATTTTGTTTTCTGATGTTTCAAGTGCCCATGATGGTATGTTTCAAATTAGTTCCTTGTCTTGTTTTATTGATTTATTACATTTCTTTTGCATTTAGCTCTTCTTCCCTATCATTGTCAATGACCACTGGGTGCTTGTATGCATTAATATGTTTCTGCACCAAATAGTTTTCTTCAATTCCATCAATGCTTCAAGGGACGCTCCTTGTTTCCAGTAATTGGGTGTTCCATCCTGCTTTCATTCTTGGTCTTTATATGACGTTTTACATGGAGTCCTATGATGGGAAGGAGATGGCCATTCAATCGGTTCGTGTTTTCCAGTGCCCATTTCCTTTGCTTTTTTCATTTGACTCTTTCACATTTGGCATCATTTAGTTTTGGCCTGTTTTTTTCTAGGTCCAGATGGCTGACTATAAGAAGATTATGGCTGGAAGCCTCCTGTCGCCAATGAACGAGACCTCAGCTGATGACTTTTGTCAACGAACGAGAATTATGTGAATTAGCCAAAGGACATCTCATTAGTCTTTGCGTAGTTAATCTACTGAGACTAGAGAATTTTTTGTAGTTGGTTTCTCATCTCTATAAGTATGGCAAAAGCACGTTGGTGTTCTGTTATCCCATTTGTGTAATCGACTATGTTGCATTGGTATGTTGGAACTATCTGAATCATAGTGCTAAAAATCGAAATTTACAAGTTACTTTTATCAGTTGTTTCATTAGTTAAAAATAATCACTTCATCTCATTGCTGCTATGCTTCCAAAATAATAAGATGCAACACTCCTTATTTAACAGATACAAAGAGGACCAGCTCCTAGAAAGAAGCCGCTATCCACATCACCTGAAATTCTACCGTACGTCAGATTTAAGAATTTACGGTCTTGATTTACCACGCTAGCTTCAATCTAGAATCAGCTTCCGTGTTTTTTCCTCGCTTCAGCACAGCTTCTCGGCTTCCGGTCAGAATCCAAAGAAACGAATATATACTCAACTTCGGATTCACCTTCCAGCACCTTCTTTTCTCCCCCCTTCTCTCTCCTCGCTCCTTTTTCTCCCGACACCGACACCGAGAAAAAAAAAAGAGGCGGGCCTGCACAACCGGACGGCGCGACGGCGAGGCGCGCGCGCCAGCCGGGCGGGCGGCCCGACGGTGGCGGGCGGGCGCGCCACGGCCAGCAAGCAACAAGCGCGACGGCCGTCTGCGCGCCGAGGCGGCGGGCTCTTAGCCGGGAGGCGCGCGACGGCGGGGAGGCGCGCGCCGGCCGCGGCAAGGCGGCGCGACGGCCGCGGCAGCCGAGGCGGCGACGGACGCGGTGGGGCACCGTGTCCTCCCTGGCCCTCCGTGAGGCCGCGGCGAGGTCCACGCCGCCGAGCACAGTGCTGGCCTCTCCGGCTCCGATGCGGCGGTGACCTGACCTAGGGTTTCAGCCCTTGTGCTCAGGAAATCCTAGCACGTGGCCTCTTCCTCGCCGGCGGAGACAGCCCCAAAGTCGGAGACAGCATGTCGTTTTTTATGGTTCTTGCTTTTCTTCTCCCGTGCTCATGCTTCGATCTCATTCGGTCGGCTGGAATTGTGAAATGACTTGTATTGATGCTTCCCTATGAATGAATTTGATTGAAGCACCGTCAGCATGAAGAAATCCATCGATTTTGGTTTTGGCCAATTTTTTTAGTTCATGGCTGTGTTCTGAATTTTCAAGAGATTTAGGTAGGTTCGAGCCATGATCTTCTAGGAGTATCTCGACAACATCTATGTGATTATCTATGAAAATTTTGGGATCGTTTCATAGAGGTTTGATTCGATTTCGTTGGATTTTTGCTAGCGTCTCTTCTCAGCTAGCAGTCTGTCAGTCTCTCTGTTCTTCGTTCATCAACTTACTGCTCTTGCTATCAGGCCTGTGGTTTTCTGTGATCTTTCGTGCAGCATCGTGCAGGTGTTCCAGTAGAGGCCAGTGGCTCGTCGATCCCTCCCTGCTATGTGCCTTGGCCAGCAGCCGATCTGAGCACCTGAGCTGCAGTCCGTTCTTGTCTGTGATTCCTGTTCTTGGTTCGATACACAGGTACAGGAACAGGTTGCCCAACGAAGTAGCAAGCAAGCTGCAGGGCTAGCTTTCTTCAACTCCAGAACGCACTACAACTTGCATCTCCTGTCCAGCACTTGGTGTATTGAAACATTTGGCGTTTGCCCAGCATCAGGATATGTGCATCGTGAAGCCAAGGTGAATTAGCATTTCAGTTTGTTTTGTCTCTAGCTTGCTCTCTTGCAACCGTAAAACACTTCATGTCATCATGAGCTGATCATTGGAATAGCTAATTCTTGGAATGTGTTCACGGTTGTGATTGCTGTCCAATGCATCAGTGAGCAGACCCACTGCATATACTCTTATTTGTTCAGCTACCGCAGGTTGTTCATTCTCTGAATTTTAGTTGAAGGCAGCAGCTTATTTCATGCTTGTTTTGAGCCATCAGTTATAATTTAGTCAAGATATTTATTGGTTCATCCGTGAGTTACTACAGGCTTCTATTAGCTAATCTTTACAGCTTTGTTTTGGCCCTTTGTTCATGATGGTTTTGGTTGGGTAAAGCTCAGCGATTTGCTTCTATCAGTGTGAAGGTGCAGGTGGTTCTACAAGTTCTGTCCAGCAGCAGTATGCTCTTATTGAGTGATTTTTTTGATGATTTTCCAGTGAATTGGCACTGTGAATTGGCACTTTCAACAAATATGTAGGCCTGCAGGTAATTGATAGCCTTACTTACAGATATATTTGATATGGGATTGTCGTTACTGATACAAAATGTTTGTGCAGGATAGTTAGCCGATAGTAAAACAGATGCGGCGTTGCAGGTTAGTGGTCCACAGGTTCCTTTTTTCCGTTCTTCTCTTTTCTATATCTAGCCCATAAATAGTAATGCCTGCTGAAAAAAATGATGCTTTCTTTACTACATGATACTTTGTTTTGTAGGATACATACAGATTGGAAGGAAGCTGAGGTAATCGACGCCATGTTCAGATTGTTTTACTGTAGGCACATATGGCGTAATTCTATTGTGCTATTACAGATCAAAGAACTCAACTCCTATGTAACCTTGAGGAAAACATAAGTATCTAAGCCTTTCCTTTTTCTATTTTATGTACCATGCCCTCAGAGTTGAACTATTTGATGCAGGTGCCAGAGTAGCCTTGGTAATAAGATGATCGAACTATTTGATAATGGTAACGATCAGGCGGCTGATGAAACTCCAGTTCAAATGGCATCAGTGAACATCATAGGTGTTATTTTCTCACTAATGTACCCGGATGGTTTTACGAAATGTCAAATCAAGAACTCATTAGCGTTGGAAGGAAACAAATGGACCAAACTGACAAAGCCATCGAGCGCTCAAAAATGGTTTGCAACTAACATACACCCTTTGTTTTCTTTTTTAACCATCGAGCAGAATTTTTCTATTGCTTAAACAGCACAAAAGATTCCGTAAATCAATATACTCGGGTAGCCTCCATAAAAGAGAACAAAGGAAAAATAAACTTCAGCTCTTCCATAATGGATTTTAAAGGAACCATTTTCTTGTAGGTTGTTGCACAAACTGTTGAAGTTGGAGCTCAGACTGCTGCAACTCTGTCACAGTAAGTACGTTTTCTTGAATGGTGATATAACCTGTTTGTTTACGACTATTGTTTTCCATGAAGTTTTTGCAAAGATCTACTGGTGCTTACTGATCACAAAACTTCCTTAGTTGATTGGATAAGGCCATAAACTATTATATGATGCTTGTCTCTCTCTCTCTCTCTCTTTTTTTTTTTTTTTTTTGTCGCAACCCTTCTTTCCCCATGTCTGCATTCATCCGAATAGATTTGTATGCTCAGTTTTAACTGTAAATGGTTCATTACTCTGAATGTCAGTCACTCATCCATGTATGATCCTCATCCATAGTTTTCTAACATGTGATGCATGCACCTTACATATGTTTGTTTCTTAGTTCATGCATTCTTCCACTGTTTTCTTTATTCAACTAAACTTCTAAATAGATTGGTTGTTGAATTTTTCTTCCCTCATATACAATATCCAATAACATGCTTAAACTATTCTATTGTAATGTAGCTAAATGGTGTTTGGTGATCTCATTGTTAAAGCTGCTGATAGATTAGTTGGTCATAATTTCTCTCTTGATTTGTGGACATATATGTCTTATTTTGCTTAACATATTCTACTAGGATAGAATTGCAATGTATGCTACAGTTTCTGTAGTTAAGGCCAAGTGAAACCTCTTGACTCATTTGTGGTGCTTTTTTTTTTCAGCTTCCAATAGGTTTCAGAGTTACTGATGAAAAATATTTAACCACGTTTCCAGTGCCTTATTAACTGGATTTTTTTGCTGTTAATTATGAACAGGTCTATCATCTGCTTACACAATCTTGGCCCCAGAATGATAGCAAAATGAACGGCTTCTTTTATGGTGCTATTGCAGTCTCAGCTTCCTTTTCATGCAGATAAGGTACATCGTTTGAGAATGATTTTGTCTGTGCTCATATTGAACCAGTAATGTTTCCATAATAGAAACTTCGCCCTTTTAACTGTCTATACGGCAAACCATCTCGGACATATTTAGAATAATATAATATAAAAACCACGAACAAAATAGCCATACATTTGAACTTTTGTACCATCGGTCATGCTGCTTTGAGGTCCTTATATGCATGAAAAAGCAAACTTTCGACTAACCTGAACTAGAGGCTTCCACCGCAAAGGCTTATTTCTGTACTGATTCATCCTATTTGTATTTTTGCAGGTTCATTTCATTCCTATGTACTGACATGTAAATATGGTTGTCCAATTCTTTTTTTTTTCACTATAGTTTTGGACTACGCTTCAAGTTATGAACATCTATTCTTCTGCTTAGACAATCTTGGCCTCGGAATGATTGCAACATGAACGTCTCCTTCTATGGTGCCTCTGCAGTCTCAGCTTCCTTTCTATGCTAACAAGGTAAATTCATATCTCGCTCATTGACTTTGTGCGTGCCCTCAGATTGAAGCACTAATGCTTTCTTCTATAAAACAACATTGCTATTTTTAATACATACATGGAAAACCGTCTCATGCACATTTTAGTATATGGAAAACCATCTCTCTTTAGCCTGTATCATGGATATGTGCCAGTTTAATTAGATTTTTATAATGAATAGGAACAAAGTAGGCACTCGAACCTTTGTACCTTTGCTCAGACTGAATTTGATGCTTCTGAAAAAATTAATGCACCTTCTGAACAAGTACGGTTAATTACATAAAGCATGCACATTTACTGTCATAGGTTTGTGATGACGATGATTATTTACAAGTATAATTGTTGTTTAGTTTGCTGACAACAGTGCTACTACTCAGTTCAGGATCTTCGGTTTTCTTTTCAATCCATTTTGCTCCTCACGTCTGATAAAATGAAGCCTACATTCTGAAAACTATAATGCCAAATTTTTGGTGAAAGCAAGCAAGAGATGCAACTAATAGAAACTGCAGGAAAGTAGGAGCCTCTGGGTCATAGCTGGTGGATCAACAACTGCAGATTTAGATGATGAGGAAGGTGGAGGCTTGGTGGGTGAACTTATTTGGTTCAACATGTTGTACAAACTTATATAACTCTAGGGATTTCTATGCCTTCGTTTTATAAGTTTTTAGACCTTGATATTTGGGCAAAGCAATGTGAACTGTTTCTCCAACTCTTTGCACACCCATGTACACATTGCAGTCATCAGAGTTCCTTCCTCACTGGGCCGATGATTTCATTTACCAGACTAAAGCCCACCGCAAAAACAAGACTCAATTTCAATGCCGGTGGCCCAGAAGGGCGCGCGGATGCGCGCGCCAATACACTAGTATCTTGATTATTTTTGTCGGTCAAGCTAAAGCGGCAGTGGAGCAGCGCGGCGGCAGGAGCAGAGGCCGGAGCGGAGTAGATGGGCCGGGCCGTTCAGTAGATGCTGGGTGTACAGGCGTTCGACGGATGGAAAATACTTAGAACGTTCTAGCGCCAGTTAATCCCTTCATGCAACCTATTACGCATGAAATCCTTCATAAAACCCCATAGCTAGAATGGCCTAACAAGCCCTGCTGATTTTTGGTTCTTGGCTAATTCAGCAAGTTGATCACAACTTGGCCCTCATGTTAAAAAAAAAAAAAAAAAAAAAAAAAAAAAAAAAAAAAAAAAAAAAAAAATGGTCTGTTGGGATGAGCCAAAATAACTTGGGTTTGACAAAAAAAAATATTTTCTTATTTACATTTTTTTAAAATTACACAGTACAACGTAGACGCCCATAACACGCACGCACGCTCACCCCTATGAACACACGTACGCAAACCCTACCCCTATGAGCACCTTCGAAGGACTGAGCACCCGGCAGATCTGGAGATTCCCGATGTCACCATGGCGCCTAGTCGTCGACAGGAACGTCGCTTACCACTTAACGCATAACGCCGGTAATCCTTGGAAAAATTCCAGGAAAAGATGCGAGCACCAGGATTTGAACCCTGGTGGGTAGCGTCCCACTGGACCGTCCTATCATTAGACTATGCATGTTGTTTTCAGGGCTACTCGTGGGAATATTTGTGGTCCATCTTACAAAAGGAAAATGACTAACCAACGTTAAAGTGGGCAAGAGATCTTCACCAAACAAGTCTTGGAATAGGCTCACTACATAGATTAGTGCTATTTTTTTGTCACTTCTTGCGAGCATTTTAGGGATTGTTCCTATACTATCCCTTGCAGATACACACGGATTGATAAGCTTACGAAGTGTTTGCCTGTTCTTGCCAACTTAGACTTGAGCGTATTAGTGGTAACAAGTGAAAGTCGTGCATATATAGCATGTGCAACCAATTAACTTACACATATAGACTACTCCAAATGGTGAATGAATCACCAGGAAATGATACACAAATGAAATCAGGTTGTATATAGCAATGTATTAATTAAGGCAAAATTACACTAAGATTTACAGGAGAGGTGTCTAGAGAGAGAGAAAACTTGCTTCATAGCTAGAATGAGACATAGATAGTCACCTCAATTAGCAGAGGGCGCTCGCTCTGTCTTGGGGCCGGGCTTCAGCTCTTTGCCGGATTTTGAGCAGCAGTAGCGAGCGGTACGCAAGGCAAAGAAGATAACAATATCTATGGCTGTACATAGAAGATCTCTCTGGATATCGGGAGAGTGCATGGAAAGAGATCCAAAACTTCTGCTTTTGGCTAGCATGGACCCCAGATGATAACTTGTGGTTGCGTCAAGAATATGTCCTATCTACTTTGCACGTGGATGCATGCGATTCAACTGAAATGTTCCCTCATCCTCGCTTAAGCCCAAAAAAAAAAAAAAAAAAAAGGTTCTAAAACCAGAGGTGCAAAATGTTGATGCCCGTAAATCTAAATCCATCATTATATTGTACGTGTGTGCTTCCTTAGTATTAATTTGTCTCAATCTCTTATCTACACTTATTACATGCTTTTATGGAGAACAATGCAACCCTATTTTACTCCTTGCTTATCCCGTTGTTTTGCTTCTTAGAATATAGTTCTTTTGGTCGGTACAAAGACATTATCGGTTGCTAGCAGTGATACTGAATGAATCTCAAACGTTACACGCAATGGCTACCCCAATTCTTGAACAAGATAACGTCTTGCCACACATTCAATTTTCGAACAGATTTCTCTTTAAGCGATCAATATTAATTATATTCATACTACTAGAATATTTTTCTTAAAAGTGAACAATGTAGATTTCAATATTACGACCCCAAAAAGTGATGGAGGAGGAGGTGGAGCAAAGGGGAATGGGACTTTATTTTTTGGATTTGAATGTGGGACATTTATTGCGCTGGTGGATTTTTTTTTTTTTTTTTTTTGAAGGTGAAGCATTAAAATTGAACATTACGGATCAAAATTTTGTGATGATCAAGGAGGTAAAAGGTGGATGAGGCATGTCCTAGGTGTGTAATTAAAATGATCTAGGGGTAAACAAAAATGTTACACTTTAAAAAGAATGTTTGAAAATTAAATGGGTCAAAGGGTATGGAGCTTCTATCTAGGTTTTTTTTAGCAACTTCTATCTAGGTGTAAGAACAATTTCAGGGGCAGTTCCAGAAATTGGACCCCTACTTTTTGAGGCCCTGTTTTTAGCTATCAACTCCACGCAGCAGCCCCAACAACAAAGGCCATTTGTCTTTTTTTGTTTGGGCCAAATTCGAGCCACTTATCTTCAAGCTAGCCATGTAAGTTTTTTTAGATTAATGAACCTACCGGAGAAGCCCATCGATCCAAGGTTGTGAAATGGTATTGGGCTTGCTGCTCATGCCCTTTTGTATGATCCGAGGAAATGTAACCGTTTGGAAATTTAGACATGGCGCCTGGCCATGCATTTGTCACCCTATCTGTTACGAAGGAATTTATGCATTATTTTCCTGAAAACTAAAAACACCCTCTTAACTTCTAGAAACTTATCAGGAGGTTATCGCATTTTTCATATACATTGTTACAACATTATTTACCTGTGCATTGCAACAGGGTTAAAGATATCTTTTTTGTGTGAGCTATAAATCTATCTCATTCTGTGTCTTGATGGTCAAAACATATAGCCATATGGATAATTGATTCACATTATTTAAAGATCACCATCTTTTGTGCTAATTGCTATTATGATAGATAATCCACATAACCCATTGAATTTACATCTAAATTACCACTTTGTGTCATTATTAAAAAACTAAAACATTCCCTCTAATCTAGGTCTAAATTATCCATACCCTCAATTAAAAAAAACTACAAATCCACAGGAATTCATGAATAATACCACGGATCGGATTATAGAAACAACGAACAAATAAATCCCTCCCAACTTACTGAACTTCCTTAAAATACTTCTCGCTGAAGCGACTCAATTGCCCCACAATATATCCAGTAAATAGTAACCCATAACCAGGTCCCGATTTCTCAGCCACATAGTATGTCTGTACAGAGCTCAGAAAATTTTAGAGAAACTGAAAAACGCTACACCATGGAAGGAAAAACACTCGAGAGTTTCTCAACCCAACGGGTTGACTCGCATCTTGTACATGGACTTGTACAATACAAGGTATAAAGAATGTTTATCGGCAGCAGCAGCAGCAGCATCCCACCAAACACATGTTCCCAGCCTAGGTACAATATTAAACACAAAGCAAACACACAAGCAAGCCCCGTCCCATCCCTTGCCTTCCCTTCCTTTCTCTTCCCATCCCCAGGTGTGAAGGAGCAGAGGCCCATGCCAAAAAAAAAAATTGTCTAGCCCCCTGTACGTGTGTATATATCTGCAGTAAGGTGCACAAGCACATGACCTCTATGAACATGATACAACCCCGCCTGTCAAAACGCGCTCCATGTGTCCGTCCCATGTTTCGTCGGACTGCTGTTCGTGGTCTCTGTCGATTTAAACGGACCCGTTCCAAAGGGGTCCTCATCATCAAACGAGTAGCCCCGGCTGTTGTAGTCGCTGCTCTTCATCGAATCAAACCTCGCAAACGGGTCGCCTCTGTCATGGTCGCTGCTGCTGTTCATGGAATCAAACCTCATGAAGCTGTTGCCCCCACCCTGATCTGAAGTGCTGCGGAAGGAATCAAACCTCGCAAAGGTGTCATTGCCACCATTGTCAGCATTGCTCGTGAAGGAATCAAATCTCGAGAAGCTGTCGCGCTGTCCAAAGGAATTGTTCTCTTGCATGCCGAATGAGCTGTACTGAGACATGGTGTCGAATGAATCATCTCCTGCTTCACTGTACCTTGGTGTGTAGCTTGAGTTGTACATTGGGGTACTCGGAACCGAAGAATCAAAGAATCCCTTTTGCTCTTTGCCATACATGCTGCTGGCAGTAGGAGATTCTGCTCTACTTGGCCCAGAATCAAACAGTGATCTCTGCATTGGAGTGCTTGGAAAAGAGTCGAAGAATGGTTTCTGCGTCGGAGTGCTTGGAACAGAATCAAAAACAGATCTCTGCATTGGCGTACTCGGAACAGAATCAAATACTGATCTCTGCACCGGTGTACCAGGAATGGAATCAAAGAGTGAATTCTGCATCGGCGTGCTTGGGACAGAATAATCAAAGACTGAGTTCTGCATCGGTGTACTAGGAACAGAGTAATCAAAGACGGATTTCTGAACTGGTGTGCCTGGGATGGAATCAAAGATGGATTTTTGAACTGGCGTGCCTGGGATGGAATCAAAGAAAGGTTTCTCCATTGGAGTACCAGGAACAGAATCAAAGGATGGTCTCTGTTCCTTGACAAATGAACTACCAGAAGAGGAACCTCCGGTTCTTATCGGGGGAAGACCTTGTGGCCCAAAGAAGAGATCTGAATCACCATTCTCACCATCCTGAGAAACAAATCAGAGGTAAGTGCTAGATAGTGCAGTTTGGGTACAACATAATAGTATGACACGACATCAGAAAGAATGAACAGAATCCAACCTTATGACCAAAGTTCCAGAGAGAGTCATTATCCATGCCATGATCAAAAGATGGGCCCCATGAGTGTCTGTCATGGGTTTTATCTCCATGAGTAGGGGAATCCATTGCGCCATGGTTGCTGTAAAATTCACCAGTGCAATAAGATAGCTTGCATAAACAAAACACTAATAAATACTATAAAACTGAGAGGGGTCAATATTTCAACAGAATATGTGTCCCTCAAGATTCCCTTCCAATGAAAAAGTTAATATGCTATATTTCCAGCATGCAAGAAGCTTGTTTCACATAAAACAATCAGGAACTAAATTTCCTATACCAGCTAGACAACAATATATTGTGTAAACAAAACACAGGCAGAAGCCTGGCTTATAGGAGAAGCCAATGGCCTATATAGTTTAAGCTACATGCGAGATCATGCCTGAACCTGTAACATTTTTTCACCAAAAGAATAGACAAAGCAGCTTAGCTGCAATAACTTTCAGTTGTATTCAAACTAGATGGTATTCACAAACAATATTTCTTTTTCTCTAGCAAGAGATGTGTATCTATAATTAAAATGAAAAGCAGAATCTGTACCTGATACTCTCAGTGGCACGTGGTGACACGTCATTTGTTCCAGATTGTTTTTTATCATGTTCATCAGTAGAACCATCCCTTTTGTTCTTGACAGGACTAACTGGTGGACTTTTTGCTGGCTCTGGTTTGCCATTTGATAATGTTGTTTCAGGTTCGACTGCCTGCTCCGCAGCAGCAGCAGCAGATTTATCACCCTTATTGTCTTCTTTTTCTGTTGATGCCCCATTGGTAGATGCTTTAACATCTTCAGTAGGTTGACTCTTTGGTACAATGGGAGGCTCCACTTCAACTGTTAGTTCCTTTATTATAGAGAATCCTGGATAAATGCAAGCACAGCAGCATATATAGAGTTTAATATGCAAATAGTCAACATAAACAAACATTCAATAATGGACATGGTGGCAGGATCAAGATTCAAACTAGCATACCTTCATCTCCAAATCTATCCCATTCTTCATCCCATGAAGCAGCTGTCTCTTGTATTCCAGGTTGCCAACCTAAAAACGACAAAAAGAGGCAAAGAGCAAGATCTCATTAAGCAACTGGGAATTGGGATAGAAACAAATTAGACCTTGCAATGAACAGTGCATCAACAATCTGATACAACAAAGATTAGCAAGAGCTAGTTAAGATTGTTTTCATGAACATAGCTATTATGATGCAAGTAAACATAATTTAAGATTGAATTTAGTATTTTACATTAGCTCATAGCTGACAGACAGGGAATTAGTGTACAGTGTCCATTTAAACAAGGAACACAATCAAAACAAGCAAATGTTGGATAAAAGCCAAAAAAATACAAAGAGGATAGTAACAAGTACCAAAAGGAAGCTCCACTAAAGTAGTTGGCTTAGCTCTCAACCCATATCTCTTGCATTGCTCATTCAAAGATTTCACAAGCTCCTCAAGATCTGACTGTATCTTATTAGCCCGCTCCTATAAACAGAAGGGCAAAGGAGATCAGACAGCAGATATAAAAGCATGATGCAATGAAAGACATTGGATGAACAAAAAAAAAACAGACCTGAAGCTTTTCATCAATTTCATCCCCTTTTTGCAGCTTAACTATGGCATTATAAATTTCCAACTTCTTCTCCTGCAAATATACAAAACATTAATAATATGATTACAGCCAGATCTCAAGGATTGGATCTAACAGAATTACAAATATACCTGGATCTCACGGAAAGTAGCCTCATCCATTGTTAGCTTTGATGCCACATCTCCAACCTTCTTGCATCTCTCTTCATATTTTGCAGAAAGGGATTGGACCTGATTATAGAATTGACAACTGTGAGCTTCATATAAAACAGCATAAAAAAGAGTGGACATTCTTGCATGCCATTCTACAAGGGACTTCATAGGACATAATCAAGTTGTAACACGAATTATAATGCCCAAAAGTCTTCTTCTGCTTCTATACTCAAGTAATATATGATATGATTCCAGTAAAGATGACCTCATGAGATCTAAATACTCGTAATCATTCCAGGAGCATATAACAACAGAAGCTTTTACAAACATGCTTGAGTGCTTGACATATCACAAAACATAACAATATAAAAACACAATTCAATATGATGGGGTATGAGATACTAGAGATTATTTTCATCAATCTTTTCCGTTTCTGCCAGCACTTCAGAAACCACAAGCAGCTTCTATGAACCATAATTAGCCAAAAAGGGTAGGAAATAGAATCAGAGAGCTCAACTAATAAAGGCTACAGAAGGAAAATTACCTCACGTTTATCAGCAGACATACTTTCTGAGACTTCATTAAACCTGTTCTCGCACCTACTTTTATAGAGAATCTAGGACAATATACAAAAATAAGTCAGGCATGAATACATTAAATTAGGACATAAATATAGCTCATTAGCTCAAGTTAAACTTTTCAGCACTTTATATAAAATCTAAATCATCTTTGTATATGGCTCTCGTTGGGTTTCTTCTCTAGAATCCAACTTAATCAGCACAAAAGTTTTTTTGGGTTCATATGTCAAGTGAGTACAAAATCGTTAGGCAGCTAGGGCTGGGTAACTAATGAAGAATGGAAATATTATAAATAAAGGAAACTGAAACTTAGCACAGTAGCGGGTGAACCAAATACATGTTTGCATTTATAGTAAGACATATTGCGATAGAATACTTACAAGCTCCTGCATCTTCGTGCGATAAAACTCGGTCTTCTCTCTAGAATCAAGGATCTCCTTCTCCAACTCTTGGACCTTCATAGAAGATTCAGAATATCACGTTATAATAACACAACCTAGATGAGTAAAAATTGTATGAAGTCGCTCACAACCTTAGTTCCACCCGTCAACACAATCTATAGAGATAAAACACCACTACCATTTCAATTGACATTTGAAATATGTTACAACGATGTTCTGAACATTAATTTGTGTATCAAAGAATTCTATCTTGTTCTTCGCATTTTTAAACATTTTCTGCAAATGAGAAAATGAAGAAATATAATTGCGTGACAAATTAAGCATTTTGAAAGAATGTGGTGACATACTGGCACAACAGAAATGATAGCTTCTTGTGTATTAGTTTAGCAATAGATTTTTCATCAACTATGAATAGAAACAAAGCTAGACCAGTTGTGCAAAATTTCTACAAATATATTTGGACCATTTACAACTATGCCCAAACTTTGATCTCAAACTGCATGTTTGCCCTTCTTTTTTCAACTTTGCGCCATTGCCCCTTCAGATCAAGTCAACACACCATTGCGTTTGATTTTGCCACTTTTTGGCATCAAAGTAGGCAAAACCAGGGCCATCGATTCGTTAAATTGGTCAGAGCAGGGGCAATGACACAAAGTTGGAAAAGAAAGCAGGGGCAAAATGGAGTTAGGTCAAGGTGAGGACAGTAATGAAATGTCCAATATATGTTATATTTCCGTCTGCTTTACGAATCTTAAGACATGAAGGCTCTTGAAACAATACAAGAGAGGAATATACTTTCTTATCAGCGTCTGAAGCTTCCTTAAACTTTGTATCCAGTGTATCTTGTTCCTCCTTGCTCAGCTGGCCAACAAGATGTTCCTCCAAGACAGGGACCTTTGGCTTTTGTTGCTCTGCCTTAACAGTATCTTCAGCATCTAAAGGAAGAGGCCTTCGAGATGGTGGCTTCATGGATGAGGGGAGCATCCCATGATGTGGTCCCTGCATTGTTCTACTTGTGTATCCTTCAACGAGTGTTCAGTAAAAACAACATCATTCACAAGTTACTTCCTTAGAAGTCAGTAACAGAAAAATTAACAGAGAAGTTTATTTTGGATGAATACCAGCATTTGCTTGAGGAGGAGCGGGGGCACTAGGATTTTCTGCAAACTGGCCAGTAGAGGGCAGTGCAGTGCCCTCAGCCCAAATAGCATCTGTTACTGTGTCAGGAAGAGGACGATGCTCTCGGTGTCTCTCCATTAAGTACACAGCAATACAAAATTCCTTGAAAGATAGCATCCCATCCTTATCCTGGTCGGACAAATCCCACACCTTCCTTAAGATATCTGTAGGTGGAGAGGCAATTTTTTTTTAGGAACTTTTGAAGCAAGAGATGAGAAGAATAGGAACACAATTCAGGAGGAAATTTGAAACAGAAATCATTCACAATAGATGAACAAGATAGTAAATAAGTAACACTTCAGGGCAACTTTGCCAATGATAAGACAAGTAGTAAATTCAAATAAGGAATATCACAGCATTGTGGCAATGCTCTGAGACACTTGATTCCCACAAATATAATGCCCGGCAAATAGAAAACATGGATCCAACGATATGAGAAACAATATGTCAACTCAATGTGATGCTAGGAAAGAGAAAATAACTGAGCAACAATGTATACATGTATTGACACAAGTATTTAGCATGCAACCAGTTCGGAATGAATTTGCATCCACAAAAACTAAGGATACATCTAATAAATCATCTAAAATACATGTTTCGCAGCAAAAGAACAATGGTATGGGAGAAACTTTACAAACCATAAGCGGCCATCTAAAACTAGCAATTCTTATTTCACAAGTGCATTGATGTGTCTGCAGTTTCAACAATACTTTAATTACTGGAACGTAATTTGTAGAATCATCAGCAGGGCAAAAATATAGTGCGCCAGGGCTATGAATTATGGTATCTAGAAAAGGAGGAGTAAATATAAAGAGATGTGATGTACCTCTTGGCAGCCTCCAACTTAAAAATAGATTCTTTGCCTCTTCACCAGTGATTTTCCCATCACGATCCCTGTCTACCTTGATAAACACAATCATATATTTTCTGACGTCTACTTGAGTGATTTTTGGCCATGGGGCCTGAGACTGGCTTGGGTTTGAAGGAATTTGTCCACTGGGAATATTTGAACTCACTGGTCCTGTGGCACTTGGTGTAGCATTAAATTGTTGTTGCCTCGGAGCTGGTTGACTGTGTGGCAACTGGCTAGTATGAGAAGAAAGCGAGGATATAGCCTGCACAGGACCAGCCTGCATTGGCTTAGGAGGGTGATGGTGTCCAGCAGCTGAGGCAGGAGGTGTAGAGCTGGGCAGATTATTTGGAACACTGGGGGGCAAAGGTGAACCCTGTTTCGGTTGTGAAGTTGCAGAGAAAGGGTCAGCACCAAAAGTTGAGTTTGATGACAATCCATTACCCAATGGCACCAACGCCTTGGAGTCATTAACTGATGGTTGGGAAGACATCACGTTCAAATTTGTCGAATTTGCATTGACAGGTGTTGTAGCACCTGGCGTATGAGAATTGTAGCCTGGTAAAGGAGTTGAATTCTGCGCTGGGACCCCCACACTGCTAAGGTTGGTCTGCGGAGAAATACCTCTGGTTGGAACTTGTGAAGTTGCACCCAACGGACTTGCACTTCTCTTACCACTGAACCAATCAGTTGCTAGATTTGATGTGGTTGAACTAGTATGGTTTAGCCCAGTGGGACCATTTCCCATGGGTGGCCTTGAAGCAACTCCCTGACCATGAGCAGGGGGCACAGTGTTTGCATTTGGAGGTTGTGGTGGCCTGACTTGTGGATTTGGCGATGCACCAGGAAGCCCTTGTGTTCCTCTTATGGCAGGATTCTGTTGAACAGGACCTGGTGCAGGATTCTGTTGAACAGGACGTGGTGCAGGGTTCTGTTGAACAGGACGTGGTGCTTGAGTGGCATTCGGGAGGCTAGCTATGCTATTTGTCTGTGGAGCAGCTGTAGAAACATTTATCCGAGGAGCAGGGATTTTCGCAGCAGCTGGTCCAAATAATGCTGATTTAACAATATCAGGTGTCAATTCTCGGCCACTCTGAGCTACTGTGACGAGTTTGAGTGAATTGAAGAAGTCTTCGCGCCCAAGAAAACCAGACCGGTTTCTATCAGCATACGTCCAAATCTGAATAAAAGAAGAGAAAAATACAAAGCTATGAGTGGAAGTAAATAGAAATGAAGTGTGCAGTTCAATAATCAATAGTGTTTGAGTTACTACTATTAATAACAGCATTCCAATAGGTTGCATTTTGCAAAAAATAAATCACAATTGATTGCAGAGTAGATTTGGATAGCAGAAGTGAAATGTGCAATTCTGCTGAGGTCCAAACAATGGGCTGGTGGCCATTTCTTCCAACAACCACACTATTGATTCAAATATCTCATATTGAAAGGTCCACAGGTTTTGGAACAGCAATTCACTAAGTAATCTTGTACTCCAATCAGATTGGATCCCAATAGCATACTAGGCTCATGCCACTCAAATGGAAAGCCCCAATCCGTTGCCTAAACCTCGGTTCCCAACACTTGCTAATTAGCAAGCTAGTACAATTGTAGAAACCCCAATCGATGTTCCAAGCCTAAATGAGTCGGTAAGCCAACCATGGTATACAGACTACAGAGACAGAACAAGCAAATTGCGAGCTAGGGTTGCTAATTACACTGCTGGATCGAGGTAGGAGTAGCGGAAGACATCTAAGCACGAGCAAAAGCACTAAAAAGCAACTAAAGTTGATCCACTCGGGCGGTGTGAAAGGAAGGACTAGAACACAGCGACATCCACCCATAAACCATAATGAGCAGCGCGGGCTCCAAATCTCGGCTGCCGTAGCCGACGGGAGCTCGGAATTCCGGCCGAGCAACTCGCCTGCACCGACCAAGCACCCCGCGATTCGAACCACACGGGGGTGGCTGGACTGCACAGATCGCCGGGGCAGGAGCGGCGCGGCTCTGGGGAAGCGAGGGGATGAGAGGGGAGATCTGAGTGTGACCTGTGCGAGGACGGGCTGGGGCAGGCCGGAGCCCTTGAAGAAGGCGACGGCCTCCTGGCCGCTGATCCGGCCGTCGCGGTCCAGATCCGCGGCGCGGAAGTAGGCGTCGAAGGCCGCCTCCATCGCCCCCGTGCGGAGGGCGGGGGCGGGCGCGCGGACGGGAGGGTGAGCGACTGCGGGGGCGGGTTTCGCCGGCGGCGAGGGCCACCGGCCGGCGAGATCGGCGGGCGGGGGAGTGTGTGCTGGTGGTGCTGGGGTGGGTCGGCGTGGTGCGGTGCCGATTGTTGTCCGTCTTGTGCCCGTCCCGTCCCGTCCGGAAATGTGTGTGTTGGCCTTCGCTGGAACCCCCTCTCCCTCAGGGGCCTTTCTGTAAAACTGCCCGTACTAATCTTCTTGTCGATGACGATTATTTCTAGAGGGTTAGCGATTTAATTTAACAGCAGGGTTAAGTGTAAAATGGTAATACTTGGGGTGGTTGTGGGATAATGTACCTCGGTTGACAGTTGTACAATGGACTCTAGAAGTAGTAGGGAAGGAGCAAAAGGAGAGAGAGCTTCACCAAATCACGCACACGTATTTACAACGGTTATTAAGCTAGCTACCATATAGAGTAGCTTGAAATTTGAATTTCACAAAGATGGCATGAGGTGATAAAACACCATCATCCATGTGGTTTTTGGGCCCCACTTTGGTGGTACTCTCTAAATAGCATATATTTATGACGATTTTTGGTTCAATTTATATGCTCCTTTTCATCTTGATAATTTTTTTTCCAACCCATCTTGCATCATAGCCGATAGAGCTCACAAGTGTCACCACACCATCTTTTGCACCTTTGGATGAGTCAAATTAGTTTCCTAAACGAGCTTCTCAAAAACTATGTTCTTGTACTACCGTGTTGTGTTTGCACTAAGAGCCAAGCGTGGTTAGTGCATGCATGGTAATAGGTTTGAGAAGAAACAAATACAAACGGTTCCAATGTGTTTAAGACTTTGTGTGTGGATTGTATCCTAAGTTCGCCAAAGTTAAGATTATTAGGCGTCCATAGTTTTTCTTATCTAGTATTTGGTTGCTATTTACGACATAGCTAGTACCATACTAACTTCTTAGTCATTACATTCGCTCACATGTCATAGATTCAACTTTTGTCTTGAACTTTCTCCAATCACATTATAAAAGACTGACTTGGCAGATCTTAAGTGTCTCGTTGTCAATGGCCACGTTAGTTAACAATGAAAAGAACAACACCGTTAAATCGTAAAATGAATATACAAAAAATGTGAACGTCAATGCCCTAGTTATTAAAGACTTAACCCCCCGGTGAACAAGATTAGGCAGTGAATTCTTACCGCGAAAGTGTGGCAAGGTCATTAGCCTTAGTATTGACTTGTATGTATATATAGACCAAAATGTGTGACAGGTATATATAGCGCTGTCGACCAAACATGCCAAGGTCCCTCGGATCTGCCTACACTACAGTAACAGCAAGCACGCAGCCTCTTGCACTGTTCACGCAGCGTTGAAATCAGACATCAGCAGCACATGCAGGCGCGGCAAAAAAGTATAGAAGCAACAAGCAGACCCGATCAATAAATAATTCATTCACATGTGGCCACGTGCGCATAGCAAGCCTGGAGCACAAAAGAAGCATACTCTCGTGGGTGTACGTAGAAGCCGCAGGACGAAACGTATCAAGATGTGCACGCAGCAGCCACCAATTCGCAAGTCTTTTCTTCCTTTCTTTTCGAAAAGAAAAACAAAGAAAAGAGAAAGATAGAAGCCGATATATGAACATGTCGCGCGGTGGGCATAGTATGTAAGTAGCACGTACCTTATCCAAGGCATTTTTGTCCACTGGAGCAGCACACGATTGTGACGTTTGGTCCTATATGATATGATGATCATGATGACGATGCATCTCGCGTTTCAAACAACGTCGTCGTCGGACACGACTCGTACACAGTTATCAAAAAAAAAAAAAAGGTACTGTAGAAAAAAAAACAGGGCCAATTCGGTGCCGGAGCTAATGACAGTAATTGTAGTATATAACTGTAGACTTTCGTCATCTCGGCAGCTTGGCTTTAACATGTCGAGTAGGGTGCTTTTTTATATAAAAAAAATGCTGAAGCGAGCATTGGTTGGTTTATGTGACGATCGCAGACCATACGAACTAGAATTATGTTTTTGTTCTATAAAAGTTCGTGCAACGACATAGGTCGGTCATATATTATTGATGCTCCACTTATCGATGCCCCACTTCACTGGCCTGTTCTTGTGCAATAGTAGTAGACTCACGCAGGTACCTGTTTAAAGAATTCGAAAGCTTTTTTGTTCCAAAATTCAGCCATACAGGTTGTTTTAATCTCGTTCCAAATTGTTACAATTATATTATATCTAAGTTAACACATAAGATACCAAAAAAATTAGCTACAAATATATGTATTTCATTGTTTTTTTTTTTGGCGAAATATATGTAGTATTTCATTGATCATTGTTGATTTAACAAACTATAGACTTTGTCTAAATCAGACAAGTTTAAATAAACCAGAACAAGACTCAAATAAACTTTAGAAATAATGTCATCATGATCAAAGGAAATTTGGATCTGAGCACCGACAGACATACAAATCCTCTACCTGACATTTCTTTTCCTTCAGCTGTAGAGGAAGCAACCAATTAGAATTCAGAAGGGAGGGGGGATCTGTGTCTGGTGCAGCATTACATCACCCACCTGAATGTGTGGACAGAGCAAAAAGATAATGGCAAGCTAAGCTAGCAACTAGATAGCTAATAATATAAGCTGCCAGTCTGGCATGAAGTTTTATCACCTCTCAACCATCGGATACCCCCACGCACCAACAACAACAAATTACAAAGGACAGTGCAGGCAAAATGGTTAGAGTGACTGACTAAGCCACCAGAAACCAGATGGGATCTGGAATTCTGAAATCTGAATGGATCAGCTGAGCACTCAACTCACCTCAATCATAATGCCACTTGCTGATTTCCTTTGCTTTGCTGCAGGATGATCAGAGTAGCACGAGCAAGACCTCACCTTTCGAACTCAACAGCTTATGAGCGGCTCAACTCAACTCAACAGGCCACGCCAGACAGCGGTGGCAGTCACTGCTGCCATGGTTGAAATGGGAACCTGGAGACTCCGATTCGACGAGCCGGCCACTCACTCACTCAGCCTAACAGAAGCATACTAGAACCCAGCACTGGAAGTTCATGCTCTGGGCCTCTGGCTGCAAGCGATGAAGCGAACACAGCCACAGCCAGCAATCCAATCAATCTAACAGCCTAAAACTTTTGGCCAAACATGAGATAATTTGTCATTTTTCAGACAACTAGAATGCCACTTTTTTTGGGACAGAGGGAGGAGCATATAGATAGGAGTATGCATCATCTGTGCTACCTTGCTGCTGCGCCTATCCACTTGATGCACTATTGCACACCCATCAAAAAAGTTCAAGCTGCTCCAGTGGCCAGCCATACTACTACTCTACTTGCCATACCAGCAACAGTACCCATGCTGCTCCCTTATTCTCCTATCACCAGCAGGATATCACAATCCAATGCACAGGGGCATCCACATGCATTATGTACTCTATACAATAGCGCTCATCAGATTACTGTTACTAGCTACCAGACCAATCTCTATCACTGCTACCACGTACAACATGATAGCTTCTATATATTTTCTTAACCCATAACCTGGTGCTGGCAGCAACATAGACAACCAATGGAAGGCTATACATTGTGCCTACTAAGATCAAAGCACTTGACCATTTTCATGTTTCAAGACATCACCGTCGCAAACCTACTGACAAAAAGAATTAGATTTTAACAGTTTTCAATGCCAATGGCCTTCATGCTCAACCACCCATGAATGTGGTGATTTGTCACATTAAAAAGAATCTGGAAAGTAACATCATACAAAGTATCTGAATGCTTTATCTGTCATAGGGCGTAAATTTGGTGAACTAATGGCCCAAACTAGAAAAAGGGAGTCAATAGTACAACTGCTTTACATGGAATTATCATTAGACAAAAGAGGGCCAGAGTTTCACCAAATTAGAAGCATGCTAACATCATATGCTGGAATTAGGATCTACTAAGAAGCAGCGAAACAGAGAATCAAACATCAGTCATGTTCAGTCTTATTAATTACATTCCTTGTATAACAACTCCTCCTAGCCCGGACATAAAAGAGCAATTACTTCCACTAGTAGTAGTTACAAGCAAAAAGGGCTTCTTACCTGTTGTCATAATCCCCTCATATTTTAACACAGATTTGCACCATGACAGCGCAAAGGACATCATTTACTCCAAGACAAGAAACACATGTAAAAAAATTAGTATCTCAGAGCATTGGTTACACAGTGCCTTTTATTAAAACGATGTATGCATAACAGGTACATCTACATGATTATGCCACACTCCCTATCGCTAGTGACATCAAATGGAAGCACGGACAGGAAACAATTACAGTAGAAATACCCAATAATCTATATACCATAAAACAAGCACATTTGTTGTATAAAAAATCAAAGCAAAGGTGAGATCTACCAAGAGAGATTTACCTCCTCTCCCTCCCCTCCTTGTCTGAATAGCCACTTGATCAACATACAAAAATCTCACAACAAGCATAGCTAAGACAAGCATCTGCCGAACTATACGCTATGGTGCCTCGCTAATCAGCTTTTACCGAAGCAGAGGTTTCAGCCGCCGCAGGAGGTGGCGGGCAAACCTTGTGCAACACCTTGCTGTCAGAAGAACAGTGAGATGTCTTCAGCTTCTTGAACTTCCATACAGATGTTATCTTCATCGGCGTCACGCCATCGCCGCCTGGGGCCTTTGTATCTGCAGGGCCTGCAAGCTTTTCTGTTCCATTCCCATTTGGGTTTGATCTTCCTTTTCCATCTGATTTTGATTTTGATTCATCAAGCACAACAGAATGTACAAAGGGTTCTGTTTCTCTGGGCTGTTCTGATTCTTTGGGTTCTTCTGTTTCTTTACTGCCACTATTTTGGTTCAGGAGCAGCTCCTTTCTCTTGACCTTCACTTTCTGACCGGGACTTAAGTTTCCAACCCCAAGTCCATTATTGTCAGCAATGTCGCCACTACTCTTCATCTTTGCGGCGAGTCTGGATGAGTCTTCACCGTCAGCATCAGGAACCTCACGATTGATCAATGGAACAGTTCTCTCACTAGATTTCCTTTCAGAGCATCCATTAGCCAACCCACCGCCAGCCTCGACTGGCATATGGATTGAAGAACCATTACAATCATCAGCGCCACCCTCGCCATTACCTCCACCGGGTGCAAGTGCAACAAGTCCATCTTTGGCATCGCCAGGAGCGATGGTGCGAGGCCTCTTGGGCGGTCCAGTGTGAGAGATCCTGGGCGAGCTATTCATGACGCGGTGCAAACTGCGCGCGACCTCTTCATCCGACTGCTTGCGCCTCCTAGGCTTGGGAGCCTCGCCCCCTGGCCCTAGTGTTCCATTGGGCCTGTACAGCATCTTGACCTGCACATGCTTCTTCCTGGACTTGACCTTGAACTGGAGGCCGCCCAGGCTGCTCCTGAACGCGCCGCCGGCTCCCCTGGACGAGAAGGAGTCGAGGAGCTCCATGGCGGCCCGCGCGGCGGCCCTGGCCTTGGCGGCGACGGCGGCCTTCTCCGTGGCCACGGCGCGCGCGGCGACGGCGGCGTCCGCGGCGGCCTGCGCGGCCGCCCTGGCCGCCTCGATCATCTCCTCGGGCGACGACGCCGACGCGTTGGCGGCGAGCGCCATCTCGCGGAGCCGGGCGGCAAGATCGCCCTCGGAGGCCGCGGGCGGGGACGGGAGCGGCGGTGGCAGGTGGGCGTCGCCGGAAGCGGTGGGCACCGCCGTCCTGAGCCCAGCGAGCAGCCGCTTCCGCGGCGGCAGGTGGGTGTTCAGATCCGGCGGCGGCGGCGGCTCCATTCCTGCTCCAGATCGCGCGGGGCTCGCTCAGATCATCGAGATCGAGCGCGGGCAGCGACGGGACCAGCTAAATCATCCCCGAGCCGGCGGGCGGGCAAGAGAGGTCCTAGCACGGGCACAATCGGATAAAAATGGCGCCTTTAGCATCGGGGACATGGAAATTCAGCGGGGAGGCGGAGCGGGAGTGAGAGGGGAGAGAAACCCTACCTTGGAGGCGCGTGCTGGGGAGAGATCGGTGCGGAATTGGCGTTGATTTATGTGGTGAGAATGAGAAGAAGAGGAGGCCGGTGGACACCTCCTGTCGTCTCTGTCTGTGAAGAAGAGGAGGAAGACGACCCAGGGCATCCCAAAAACCCACGCACAGACAGACAGGACACCGGGAAGGAAGGAACAGATTAGGCTATTCTCACAGGTCACACCCACAGTTTTATACCACTCCTACTATTAACCTGTGTAATCAGTAATTTTTAACGCGACTATCACTAATTTCTCCAAAAAAATATTTGCAAAACAACATATGGGATCCCGGTGTATTTGCAACAAAAATCTACACATATGATTGTCAAGTTCTCAAACCAAATGTTGTGCAAACCCTTTGTGTGGTAATTAATCATCAAAGCTTGATGAAAATGTTATCCCAAACATCAAAGGAGACTATATATAAGGCAAATATCCACTTTTCATCACTCAATTTCCAGCAATTTAACACACAATGTTTAAATTATAACAATTGGGGTGATACTACGACTATTTATACTTGTGAATATATTTATTTGTTGTATGGCTACTTATGCTTGAATTGCTTTCTTAGAGACAATGCCACTATATGTTGTAATGCAGAGTTTGTAAGCAACTCTTGATCGAGCTACTATATCGGAGTCACATGATTTCCAAGATCTACATTTTTATACAGCCTCGAAGCAAGGTTGTTTTTCAAAGGCATAACAATAGGCATCCCTTCTAGCTTATAGTGAAGTCACGCTTATCTTTTCTCAACATTTCATGTAAGCTAGTGAATGTGCTTGATGTTATGTGTTATGCGTTTGAACAATTATTTCTTCTCATATTGTGGTGTGTAGAGAAACTAGGAGGATTCTCGCAGGTATGCAGTAGAATTTTATTTAATTGCATAGAGAATAGATTTAATTAGCGGAGATGTTGGTTTCACATGGCGCCGCTTTCATCAGTTTATGGTGTAGGACCTCTGAACGATGTGGCACAAGGAGGTGCTAGGAAATTAAGCAGTGGGGTGCCTCTTCGTGTCATCAATTTATGGTGGTGGGACCTCTGGATGATATGGCGCAAGAAGGTGCTAGAGAATTAGATAATGGCGATTTTTCTAAGAGATATAGATATAGATAGATATATTTCTCATTAATTGGAGAATTACTCTCTGTCCACAACCTCATGGGGAGAAAAATCCACATTCCTATCCCTATGAAAACTCGTGGGAAGCTTTTGTCCCTATATTTGTCGAAACAATTAGTACTCGCAGAAATCCTGCCTTGCATCATATAGCATGCGTGTATCAGATAAGATAAAATAGATAACACAAAGTTTCCTTAAAAAATCATGCAATAATGGTGTTAATTATCGATCATTCGCTTACGCTAGGCGAAACGGAGAAACCAAACTTTCAAATTAAAAAATAGAATGAAAAAGTCTATTATACTTCCACGAAAGTAGCTCGATTTCTCTCCGCCAACTTGAAAACCAAAAAACTCATCTAAACTCTAAAAACTATTCAAATTACATCTCTAACTTGTTTTCAAGACATTTGAAGGCGATTTTGTCCTTTTATTAGTTTTTTTCTTAAAAACAAAAAAAAAAAGGATTTTAAACCATAGAGATTCTCTATAAACCTTTGAGTTTTTCAAGAAAAAACCTAGACATATATTGGGATACAAAAAGTCCAACTAAAATCTTTAGTACTTATAAAAAATATATTTAAACACTTTATAAAAGAGATTTAATGACGGGAAAATGGGAAAAAATATAGAAAACATTCTAGTTGATGTCTAAATATGTTGTGAAAACACTTTTTAAATCATGTTTTTTTACATAAATTAGAACGTAATCCTTCTAGCGTAATCTGGATAATTTTCCTATTTTCTTAGAGCTAAATAATTCTTTAAGCTTTAAAAAATACTCTCAGAAGCTTTAAATATTTATTTGACTGTATAGTATCCCAATTTATCTATAGACTGTTTTGGAACTTCAAAGACTCAGAGACATTTTATGTGATTTAAATTATTATAGAATATTTATTAAAAAATCACTAAAAAGTACAAAACTGCCTTTGGAACCACTTGAAACCACGAACATTTTTAAGAGCATCTCCAACAGTTATGCAATTGGACTTTGCATTCTTGAAGTTTGCCAAAAAGCTTAAAAAGTGCTCTCCAACAGTTTGGCATTTGAGTTTTGCATTTTGCATAACTTGGCATTTGATGGGCCAAACTTGGCATTTTTTGCATAGGCATGTTGGCTTGGCAATTCTGCAATCCCGACTTTTGTGGACACGTTGTCGCGCTTCACCTGGCCCCGCGAAGAAGAAACCCCCGCGCGAAACAAAGAGCGCGCATGCACGGCGGGAGTGGAAAGAAAATCGGGAAAAAATTGTTGGGTCCACTATTTTTAGATTTTGCCAAAGCAAAAATGCATAACTCTTGGAGATGGAGTTTATTTTCCTTTGCCATATCATTTGGGGAGTTGGCAAACAACACCAATTGCCAAACTAAATATGCATAACTCTTGAAGATGCTCTAAGAGTCGGGAGATAAAGGTGTCTGTTTTTAGAGTTGGAGAGAAGAAATAATTAGACCAGTATAGTTCAATCAAGAAGCTATATAATGGACTTTTCTCCAAAAACAATCAACAGTTTAAACTTTTAAGGGGAAATGGGTTTGAAAGTGTGAGAATGAAAAGAGTTTTTGGTCCTTGGACCCATTTCTCACCCACCTGACCTGGGTTTGACGTGTGGTCCGGGTCCGGCCCCGTCGGCGATTTATCCGTCGGGCGATTTATCCGGCCAGCTGTTGTTTTCATAGGAACTCCCATTGGAACTGCAAACCACGGTAGATGACCAACGCGTTCGACTGACAGTCTGACACTATGGTGATGCACGAGAGTGATCGATGCAGATCGAGCTTCTCACAGAGACAGAGGAATGAGACAGAGGAATGACAGATCGAATCGAACAGAGAAGGGACAGAGGAAATTAAGGAAGCTTTGTTGCTTTGTGTTTGTTTGGAGTTAGACTCTATTCTGCTTAATGAAAAACACGCTTAGCTTTGGATGTGGTCGTGAAAAAAAGAAATTAACGAAGCTTTTCATGACAGTGAGTGACACAGGACGGTTGTCACTCCCTGGCACTTCAAAGTCCTAAGAAAGCTGCTCATCTCATCACCAGCATCACACACACACACGTACGCACACGCACACACCTGAAAATCTGCTAGCTGTCTCGGTTTCATCATATGAAAACCTCCACCGCATCGCATGGAAAACAGTCTTGGATCAGTTCATCCAAGATGGCACGCTCAACCTTCCTCCCGACAACGTAAACGTCCTCGTACGGCACCTCCGTCCACATGGATCTCCGGACCTCGTACGCCACCGTCCCTTCTATCGTCTGCATTTCCTGCGACTGTGGATTATTCCTCAGTACTTGCACCTGAAAAACAAACAAAGATGCAGTCATGTTTCTTCTTCTTCTTTTGGGTAAAGTTAGAACATGTTCCTGCGTGTAGGTTCCAATGCAGATCATTGACCTTGTGACACACATCATCTACGAGTTTCTTCCCTCGCGCAACCCCCGTGCTGTCAACAACCCACTGACGACGCAGCGACGACGACGACGACGAGCCGGCTCGCGAGCTCTCTACCACCAAGCTCTGCAGCGCCTCGTTAGCGAGGTCGAACAGCATCCTGTGATCCGTTCCGTCGTCGTACATTCCGCCGCCGATGATGTAGTCGCCGCGGTAGTAGTACATGTCCTCGACTTCCTCGAAGACGTCGTCGCAGATGGGCATCGGCCTCGCCATCGAGTCCACCCTGGCATTGGCCGATGACAGTCTTGAGTCGTCGTCATATAGACCGGCGCCAGTTGGCGGAATCAGAAGCTTCCAGGAGCCTGGGCAATCTTGATTATACAAATGTATTTAGCTTGCAGAGCTTGTAAACTACGGTGTTCTTCTTTGGTATAAATGAATTTCTCTTTGAAAACTGGCCGACGAGCCCGGACAGCCGCCCGGGGTGGCCGGGCGGTGGCTCCGCCAGTGACCGGCGGCGATGAGAAGCTCTGTTATGTAGGCCTTGTCTCGGCTCCACGCTGCTTCGACGATGGTGATGTCAGTCCTGAAAGACGATTCACTGGCAGTGGCAGGTGGCTCGAATTCTGACAGGCATTTTGGACTCAGCTCTGCTTCATGCAGGAAATTATATCAGATCCAAAAAGAGAAATTAATTAATCAGAGGATTGCTTGTGGTTTTGTTGCTGCGTTGAAGCTAATAAGCCTGTCATATGTACTGTATATACAGTACCTCGTGGCAAGGTGAAGTGCAAATCGGTGAAGAGATGCCGGGAACCGTGGCCTCCTGCAACCTCCAGCGGGGACACTGGGCTGGGAGCAGCTCGCTGAGATTTGCCTAACATAATAGCAGCAGACCCAAAAGAAACAGAATTTCAGTCAGTCCGTTTTTCCTCGCTGAAACATACAACATTCTTATTACAGAAATTTGATGCTAATGTTTACTGATATAGATTCTCAGTAAATCTACCACCACTTTACCCCCAGTCCAAATACAAGTGTGCATGAGAATATCAGGGGTATCTTGCTCATTTGGGACATGGAGAGTAGGTGATTATGCTTATTTCTCAACATTCATGTAAGCCAGAGGGAAATATGCATATGCTTGCTACTATTTGTTGTGTGATGGAACAATTGTTTCGTCTTTGTATAATGGCGCATAGATCGAGATATATAAGATAGAGAACTCCTCAGTCCATCCCCCATCCCAACCCCCCTAGGAGAAAAAGATCAATCCATAATTTAGGCTGTCTAATTCATCCCTACGTAAGCATTAGATTAGTATAGATGAGGAGTTTCATGGCGTTGTTTCCCAGATTATCATGTCATACAGAATAAAATGAAACCTGGATGAACACACTCTCAATATAAACTTTATATCATAGACATTTCATTTCGTGATTCGTAGAGGGTTGTACTCTTACCAACATAGTGTTGCCTCCAAAAAAAAAAAATTCTCTGTTTTTTAAATGTTACCACGACGTTGAAAATACCTTTATGAAGGTATTAATTTAAAAATAAAAGTATAAAACTATGTGAGAATGGACTTACGTAACATAAAATAGATAGCGATTCAGAGTCTAGTTAAAAAACATGCAATAATGATATTAGTTATATCCATCATTTGGATGCGGTAGTTGCAAATCGAGAAACGTTTTAAACGGCCATAAAAATTAATCAACAATTAGGGGAAATGCGTTTGAAGTGTGCAAAACTGAAAAGAGTTTTGTGTTAAACCCTAGGATCAACTAGCAGTGGTTTCTAGCGGGTACAACCTTTGGAGATCGTGTAGACAGAGAGGTAGAAAGAGAGAGAGAGAGGGGAAAACGTGTAGGTTTTACCAGGGGCCTTCACGGGGGCAGTGGAGGAAGATCCGGCGACGGAGGAGCTGGGGTCGGCCATCGTGTCGAGGGAGAGGCTGGTGAAGAGGCCGGCGATGTAGTCGTCGTAGGAGCAGTGCATGCGACGAAGAAGATCGGCGCAGTGCAGTGGCGGCGGCGCGGAGGAGCTTCCCGTCACTGGCTGCGCCCCTCGGATCGGGTTTAGGGTTGTGTCGGTGGGTCTGGTGAGCTCAAGGCGAACCTCGTGCCTTGAGCCGCCGCCCCACCTTCTTTTATAGCGCAGGTGACAGGGGCCCTCCAGCCATAGTGGGGGCGCCCCGATCGGGCGCGTAGGTCAAGGGCCCGAGTTGGGCCGTTGGGCCCAACTCGGGATTGAGATCATCCTAACATTCTCCCCTTGATCTCATCTTTAACTTTATCTTTAACTTTACTCTTTCACTTTAACCTTTTCATTTTACTTATTCCATCTCGATTTGTGCATAGAACATGCTTCATCGTCACGGTCTATTGCCGTTGGATTTCACACTACAATACACGTCTCTAGTTTGAAACAAATAAATACTCTATCTTTGGGCCCTTATTGTTATCCAGAATCATAGGCTTCGCCTTAAACCCATGCCGGCTACGTGTTCAACGAACACTTTGGGTGGCAAGCCTTTTGTAAGCGGATCCGCGAGCATCTTTTCGGTGCTTATGTGCTCAAGATTTATAACATGATCCTGGATTTTCTCTTTCACAACATAGTACTTTATGTCAATGTGTTTGGCAGCACCACTTGACCTATTGTTGTGAGCGTACTCTATAGCCGGATTATTATCACGGATAGAGTCATTGGTCCATTGATGTCATCGACCACTTTTAAACCGGGTATGAATTTCTTTAGCCAATTCACCTGCCCCGATGCCTCATAACATGCTACAAACTCGGCATACATAGTAGAGTTTGTAGTAACCGTTTGTTTTGAGCTTTTCCATGATATAGCTCCTTTTGCGAGAGTGAACACATATCCGATGTGGACTTCCCGTCATCTCCCCGCATAATCGAAATCCGAATATCCTAAGATCTTTAGGGAGTCGATCTTCGTACGTTAGCATCGGGTCTTTTGTACCTTGTAAATATCGCAAAACTTTCTTTACTAATTTCCGTGTTCAACACCTGGATTACTTTGGAACCCGCCAAGCAGCCCGGTTACATAAGCCAAGTCGGGCGTGTGCATACTTGAGCATACCGTAAATGTCCAACTGCGAAGCATATGGCACACTTTTCATTTGGTTGAGCTCATACTCATTCTTGGGACACCGAAAATCCCCATACTTATCGCCCTTGACTATAGGTGCGGTGTGATGGACTACATTTATGCATCCGGAATTTCTCCAAGACCCTTTCAATGTATGCCTTTTGAGACAGTCCTAATACCCCCTTTCTTCTATCACGGTGAATTTCTATGCCCAAAACATAGGAGGCTTCACCAAGATCTTTCATCTCAAACTTTGAGGACAAAAATCTTTTTGTCTCCTGTAGTAGACTCATATCGTTACTTGCAAGTAAAATGTCGTCTACGTACAGGACTAGGAAAATATATTTCCCATTCTTAAACTTTGTATAAACACAATTGTCCTCGACATTTGCTTTAAACCCAAAATTCTTTATAGTTTTATCAAACTTCAAGTTCCACTGTCTTGAAGCTTGCTTTAACCCATAAATCGATTTCTTTAGGCGACATCCCATCTTTTCTTTGCCTTCCACGACAAAACCTTTCGGTTGTGCCATGTATACATTTTCCTCTAAATCCCCATTTAGGAATGCCGTCTTCACATCCATCTGATGCAACTCTAAATCATAGTGTGCCACCAATGCCATCATTATCCCGAGAGAATCTTTACATGAGACTCGGAGAAAAGGTCTCGGTGTAATCAATTCCCTCCCTTTGTGTGAAACCTTTAGCCACAAGTCGCGCTTTAAATCTCTCTATGTTCCCTTGGGAGTCATATTTTATTTTGTAGACCCATTTACAGCCTCTTTTGTTTTGGCTCCTTTGGGAATTTCTTCCAAGTCCCAAACATCGTTGGCACTCATTGATCTCATTTCATCTTCCATGGCTTCAAACCACTTGGATGAATGATCGCTTCTCATGGCTTGTTCAAATGAGGTGGGATCACCCTCCATTTGATACTCTTCGATATTATTTAACTCATATATATCACCGGAGATAGCTGGCCTTCTTTCTCTTTGAGACCTTCTAGGGGCCTCTACATTTGGCACATCTACTATTGGAGGCCGAGGTTGCTCCCCCTCATTTGTGGCAACATTTTCAACAGTTCCCGCTGAACAGGGTTCCTCATTTTCCTCTCGTCGTTACCACGGAGGAACAACAACGGTTCTTGCTCCACGGTGTCTTGCACTATTGGTGCGGGAACAATAGGCGGCTCGAAAAACGGCTCCCGAATCACGGGATTGGGTGCACACACCCGCTTCTCTTCAAGATCAATTTTCCGAGAAGCCATACTCCCCCTCATCATTTCATCCTCTAGAAAAATAGCGTGTCTCGTTTCCACAAACTTTGTGAGTCTATCGGGACAAGAGAAACGATAACCTTTTGACCTTTCGGGGTAGCCAATGAAATGGCAACTCACCGTTTTGGGATCAAGTTTCCCAATATTTGGGTTAAAGACTTTAGCCTCGCAGACACCCCCACACACGCAAGTGGTCTAGTGAAGGTACCCTTCCCGTCCATAATTCATACGGTGTTTTGGGCACCGATTTACTTGGCACTCTATTGAGAATATGAATGGAGGTTTTTAATGCCTCTATCCATAAACTCAATGGTAAATCGAGTAACTCATCATACCGCGCACCATATCCATCGTGGTACGGTTGCGCCTTTCAAATTACTCCATTTTGCCGAGGTTCACCCGGCATGGAATACTTGGGCAACTATACCATTTTCCCGTAGAAACCTTGCGAAAGGTCCAGAACTTGACCATATGGGGTATGCCGACCATAGTACTCCCCCCACGGTCGGACCGGACTAGCTTTATCTTTAAACTATGCTGATTTTCTACTTGACCTTAAATATTTTAAATTTATCCAATGCTTCATCTCTTCCTTTAATTGGATAAATATAGCCAAAACGGGAGTAATCGTCGTGAATGTAATGAACGAATCATAGCCATCCACACTCTTTACAGGAAAAGGACCACATATGTCAGTGTGAATGATCTCTAATATTCCTGTGCTTCGTTTGGCATTCTTTTTAATTTGCTTTACATATTTTCCTTTTATGCAATCGATGCATTGCTCTAATTCAGCGAACTCCAAAGGAGGAAGAATTTCATTCTTTACTAGCCTTTCTATTCTCCCCCTCGAAATATGGCCTAAACGACAGTGCCATAATTTCGCCGTTGCGTTTGTAGTTCGCTTTCTTTTTCTTTTCTCATTTGTAGACGAGGAAACGCTATCATTCACATTACATATGGAATTCACACTTTCACCTAGTGATAACATATATAATTCGTCTTGTCGGAAGGCAAGACCAACACAAATATCATTACACCAAATGACACATTTGCCATGTCCAAAATTACAGGAAAACCCGAATCATCCAACTTTATTACACTTATCAAATTGCGCCAGTGTAGGAACATAAAAAACATCTCTCAAAGTAAGACTATAGCCATTAGGTAAATCTAATGCTACATCTCCTATTGCCTCTACTTTTAGCCCGTACGCCATTCGCAACGCTAATGGCCTCTTCTCTTTTAGCGTAGTTCTCGTCGAAATGAATCCCTCAGAAAGAATTTGCAACATGAATAGTTGCACCGAGTCAATAAACCATGTTGACTTAGAAAACTTTGCATACGAGATTCATTTACAAATGAAATAACGTTCTCACCCTTTTTCCTCATGAGCTCTCTAAGCCAATCAGGGCAGTCAGTCTTCTTGTGCCCCTCCTTACCACAGTGCCAGCATGAGTTGTCACCTGCCTGTGGCTTGCCCTGTTGCTGAAACTGTGGTTTCTTTTGCATAGGACCTTGCTTTGCTGGGGAGCTTTGAAGGGCATTGAAGGACCTTTTGCCCTTCCCTTTGACCATGTTCGCCTGGCCACCAGGTTGGCCATTGATCCTGAGCTCCTCATCAACACACCGAGCAATGAGCTTGTCTAAGTCCCATTTCTCGCCGCATGTTGTAGTTGATGACAAAGTTCTCATACTCTCTAGGCAAGGAAGCTAAAACAAAATGGATAAGGAGCTGTGGTTGTATTTCCAGATCCATTCCTTTTAGCTTATTTGCCAAGTGACTCATTTTCAAAATATGGTCACGTATGCTACCTCCTTTGAACTTTTCATTTGTCAGTTGCCTGAACAAATGGGTAGCATACACTTTGGAGGAACCAGTGAACTGGTTCTTGATCCTCTCAAAGTAAGCAATAGCAGTTTCACACTTTTCAATTGACCCTGTAAGAGCTGGGTCAATTGTATTCTCAATGACAGCACAACATTTCTTGTTGTCACTGACCCATCGAGCATGCTTTATATCATAGGCCATCCTGATGGGGCCATGATCTTTCTTTCTTTTCTCCCATGCATCATCACTTTCACCGGTCTCCCGCACCGGTTCCACAGCACCGTGGGACACGGTTCGAGAGCACCCAAATAACCTCGCCTATAGTGAAAGTGAAGTCAATCTTCCTCTTCCACTCAAGGTAGTTGTCTCCCCCGCAGTGGTGGAATCTCTCTCGGGCGGGCGACATCGGGGAGGAACTACCAGGAATTACAATTCATATGAGGTGAGAACATAATATAAAATTTACTTTGCAATAATTCTAAATCACCGTTGGGCGAAATAGAATTAATGTGGGCAATAACTATTAATCAAAATCATAATATTGCTATTAATCAACGTTGGTCGAATAATAGCAACATCATAATCACAGAAAATTATCCATTTTCAAATATTAAACTCTCCCGTTGGTTCGAATTTAACAATGAAAACGATAATAACTTTAAATACGCAATGGAAACTTTAACTTTGCATAATCAATTTTCCGAAACATAAAAGGCACTTTACTAATCTCTCGAACAAAATTATCGTTGGATAAAACTTTGTGCAGAAATTAGCATCAAATTCAATTCAAATTGAGCAAACTATGCTCAAAAACTCTTTACGGAAAAATGAAAACCAAAAATCAGCTTTTCCTATTCATTTTGGCCATTCTCGCCCAAAACCGCGGCAAGGCCCGCCGCCACTGCGGCCGGCCAAATGCGGCCCGCTCCCTTGCGTGCGCGCGCCGGCGGCCCATCCTGCCGATGCGGCCCACTTGCGCAACGGCCCAGCGAGCGCGCTTTTTTTTTTTTTTTTTTTTTTTTGTTTCCTATCTCGGTCCATCAGCAGAACCGGCCCAAAGCAACAAACGGCCCGGCCCAGCGCTACGGCCTCGTTCTTTATTCAAAAAAGAACGGCGCGGCCCAAAAGCTGCCGCATTTGGCCCGGCCCAGCAAGCGGCCGCGCGCGCGCCCACCTGGGCCGAGTTGGCCCGTGCGATCTCCACCGTCCGTCTTGATCCGACGGTCACGCGCGGAGATCGGGAGATCAAAACCCCAGCAGCCGGCGGCCTTCCCAAACCCTAGCGCATTCTTCTCTCCTCTCCACTTTCTTCTCAGCCGCTGCCGAGCGAGGCGAGCGAGGCGGGCGCCCAAAGCGGCCGCTGCGCGGGTCGCGCCGCGGCTCGTCGGCGGCCCGGCCGGAGCAGGGTCCCGCGGCTCCCTGTGCTTTCCTTCCTCCTTTCCTTTCCCTCTTCTCCAGACCACCGCATACAGCAGCAGCGGCATCCGGCGGCGGCCACCAGGGCCGGCAGCGCCATGGAGTCCGGCGAGTGATCCGGTCGAGCCTAGCTCGGGTCCGGTCATTTCCCCGTCCATGGAGATCCGGCAGAGAGAAAGGGTGACGCCGGCGGCGGGCCCACTCGCCGGCGAGCGCGTTCCCCGTTGGGAGAGCGCGCCACCGTCGAGCGGCGCCGCGTCGGTGTCCTATCTCCGCGCGCCCGTTGTTCAGTTGTCCGCGCGACGGCATCAAGGTAGGTGACCAGGTAGGTGCGCCCCCTTGATCCTCTTCTTTGCCCAGTTAGGGTTAGGGTTTGGATCTCTCCCTTCCCCGATCCGATCTCTAGGGTTAGGGTTTCAGCTTTTCTTTTCCCCTTCCCCGATCCATCCCCTCTCTCTGTTAGGGTTAGGGTTAGGGGTTCACTTTGCCGATCTGAGATCGGTTTTGATTTCCTTTTGTGATGTTTCACTTCCCGATCTAGATCCACATGCTAGGTGCGGCTGATACCAATGTTAAACCCTAGGATCAACTAGCAGTGGTTTCTAGCGGGTACAACCTTTGGAGATCGTGTAGACAGAGAGGTAGAAAGAGAGAGAGAGGGGAAAACGGGTAGGTTTTACCGGGGGCCTTCACGGGGCAAAGTGGAGGAAGATCCGGCGACGGAGGAGCCGGGGGTCGGCCATCGTGTCGAGGAGAGGCTGGTGAAGAGGCCGGCGATGTAGTCGTCGTAGGAGCAGCGCATGCGACGAAGAAGATCGGCGCAAAGGTGCGGCGGCGGCGCGGAGGAGCTTCCCGTCACCGGCCGCGCGCCCTCGGATCGGGTTTAGGGTTGTGTCGGTGGGTCTCGGTGAGCTCAAGGCGAACCTCGTGCCTTGAGCCGCCGCCCCCACCTTCTTTTTATAGCGCGGGTGACGGGGGCCCTCCAGCCATAGTGGGCTGGGCGCCCCCGATCAGGGCGCGTAGGTCAAGGGGCCCGAGTTGGGCCGTTGGGCCCAACTCGGGATTGAGATCATCCTAACATTTTGGACCCGGCCACACCCGCGTATCTCACCACCCGCCGGCGATTGCTCCGGCCAGCTGCACAGTGGGATTCGGTGGGCTCTTTGGGCCGGCGGTGGGCCTGGCCTTCAACGATGCACGTTTGACAGTATGTTTTGTTGGGCTGCTAGAAGATGAGATGATCCATCCTGTTCCTTACACTTCCCTATAGTTGGCCACCGTGCCGTGCCGTGCCGGCACGCGGCACGGCCGCCCGTCTTTGGCACGGCACGCACGGCGGCACCGCGCCGTGCCGGCCGTGCCGTGCCCGGCCGTGCCATGGGCCGTGCCTTCGGCCACGGCACGGCACATGGGCCGTTTACCCGTGCCATGCCGCCCATGGGCCACGGCCATTTTCGCCGTGCCGTGTCGGCCCATGGCCCGTCGACATAAACACCTCACCATTTTCACAAGTGTTCTAAATTTTTCATCATTTTCATCAAATTTTACAAGTCTTCAACTCTTCATCATGTTCATCAAATTTAAAAGTGTTCTCGGTTTCTCAAATTTCAAACCAAAATTTGAAAATTGCGCCGTCTTCCGCCGTGCCGACCGTGCCCGGCCGTGCCGTGCCCGGCCGTGTTGCGTGCCGGGCCGGCGGCCCATGCACCGCACGGCCTTCGTGCCGTGCCGGCACGGGCACGGTGGCCGCTGTGCCGTGCCGGCCCATGGGCCGTGTCGTGCCGCCGTGTTTCGTGTCTCGTTTCCACAAACTTTGTGAGTCTATCGGGACAGTAGAAACGATAACCTTTTGACCTTTCGGATAGCCAATGAAATGGCAACTCACTGTTTTGGGATCAAGTTTCCCAATATTTGGGTTAAAGACTTTAGCCTCGCAGACACCCCCACACACGGAAGTGATCTAGTGAAGGTACCCTTCCCGTCCATAATTCATACGGTGTTTTGGGCACCGATTTACTTGGCACTCTATTGAGAATATGAATGGAGGTTTTTAATGCCTCTATCCATAAACTCAATGGTAAATCGAGTAACTCATCATACTGCGCACCATATCCATCGTGGTACGGTTACGCCTTTCGCCTACTCCATTTTGCCGAGGTTCACCCGGCATGGAATACTCGGGCAACTATACCGTTTTCTCCGTAGAAATCTTGCGAAGGGTCCAGAACTTGACCATATGGGGTATGCCGACCATAGTACTCCCCCCCACGGTCGGACCGGACTAGCTTAATCTTTAAACTATGCTGATTTTCTACTTCAGCCTTAAATATTTTAAATTTATCCAATTCTTCATCTCTTCCTTTAATTGGATAAATATAGCCAAACCGGAGTAATCGTCGGTGAATGTAATGAACGAATCATAGCCATCCACACTCTTTACGGGAAAAGGACCACATATGTCGGTGTGAATGATCTCCAATATTCCCGTGCTTCGTTTGGCATTCTTTTTAATTTGCTTTACATATTTTCCTTTTATGCAATCGATGCATTGCTCTAATTCAAATAACTCCAAAGGAGGAAGAATTTCATTCTTTACTAGTCTTTCTATTCTCCCCCTCGAAATATGGCCTAAACGACGGTGCCATAATTTCGCCGTTGCGTTTGTAGTTCGCTTTCTTTTTCTTTTCTCATTTGTAGACGAGGAAACGCTATCATTCACATTACATATGGAATTCACATTTTCACATAGTGATAACATATATAATTCGTCTTGTCGGAAGGCAAGACCAACACAAATATCATTAAACCAAATGACACATTTGCCATGTCCAAAATTACAAAAAACCCGAATCATCCAACTTTATTACACTTATCAAATTGCGCGGTGTAGGAACATAAAAAACGTCTCTCAAAGTAAGACTATAGCCATTAGGTAAATCTAATGCTACATCTCCAATTGCCTCTACGCAGCCTCGTACGCCATTCGCAACGCTAATGGCCTCTTCTCTTTTAGCGTAGTTCTCGTCGAAATGAATCCCTCGTAAAGAATTTGCAACATGAATAGTTGCACCGAGTCAATAAACCATGTTGACTTTGAAAACTTTGCATACGTAGATTCATTTACAAATGAAATAACATTCTCACCCTTTTTCTTCATGAGCTCTCTTAACCAATAAGGGCGCGTCTTCTTGTGCCCTCCTTACCACGGTGCCGGACAAGTTGTCACCCGCCCGTGGCTTGCCCCGTTCTTTGAAACTGTGGTTTTTGTTGCATAGGACCTTTCTTTGCTTGGGGAGCCGGGATTGAAGGGCCTTTTGCCCTTCCCTTTGACCAGTTCGCTTGGCCACCGGGTTGGCCATTGATCCCGAGCTCCTCATCAACACACCGAGCAATGAGCTTGTCTAAGTCCCATTTCTCGTGCCGCATGTTGTAGTTTATGACAAAATTCTCATACTCTCTAGGCAAGGAAGCTAAAACAAAATGGATAAGGAGCTGTGGTTGTATTTCCGCATCCATTCCTTTCAGCTTATTTGCCAAGTGACTCATTTTCAAAATATGGTCACGTATGCTACCTCCTTTGAACTTTTCATTTGTCAATTGCTTGAACAAATGGGTAGCATACACTTTGGAGAAACCAAGAACTGGTTCTTGATCCTCTCAAAGTAAGCAACAAAGAAGTTTCACACTTTTCAATTGACCCCGTAAGAGCCGGGTCAATTGTATTCTCAATGACAAGACAACATTTCTTGTTGTCACCGACCCATCGAGTATGCTTTATGTCATAAGCCATCTTTATAGGGCCAAAATCTTTCACCCTTTTGTCCCATGCTTCATCACTTTCACTGGTCTCCCGCACCGGTTCCACAGTATTGTGGGACACGGTTCGATGAGCACCCAAATCAACCTCGCCTATAGTGAAAGTGAAGTCAATCTTCCTCTTCCACTCAAGGTAGTTGTCTCCCCTCGGTGGTGGAATCTCTCTCGGGCGTACATCGGAGGAACTACCTGAAATTACAATTCATATGAGGTGAGAACATAATATAAAATTTACTTTGCAATAATTCTAAATCACCGTTGGGCGAAATAGAATTAATGTAGGCAACAACTATTAATCAACATCATAATATTGCTATTAATCAACGTTGGTCGAATAATAGCAACATTATAATCACAAGAAAATTATCCATTTTCAAATATTAAACTCTCCCGTTGGTTCGAATTTAACAATGAAAACGATAATAACTTTAAATACGCAGCGGAAACTTTAACTTTGCATAATCATTTTTCCGAAACATGAAATAACTTTACTTGCTCTCGGTGCAAAAAAGTCGTTGGATCAAATTTTGCATGAGATTTGCATCAAAAAACAATTCAAATTGAGCAAAATATGCTCAAACTTGTTTCGGAAAAAGAAAAAAACTCGAACTTGCGTAAATACTATGCGGTTGGCCAATCCGGCCCAAAAGACCACCTCGGCCAGCGGCCACGAGCGCGCAGCGCTGCGCTCGCGGCCAGCTGCGGCCCCGCTCCTGCTGCCCACTCCATTGCGCGCGCGCGCGGGCGGCCCAGCCCGGCCAATGCGGCCAGACTAGCGCTCTCCACTTTTTTTTTTTATTTCTTGAGCTCGAGAAAAAAAAAAAGGAAAGGATTTTCCTCGCAAATGGGCCGGCGCGACCCATTCGGCCCGGGGCCAAAGCGGCCCGCGGAGAGCGCGCGCTCGCCCGCATGGGCCGAAAGGAGGCCCAGCCGCTCGTTCGATCGCGGCCGTCGAAACGACCGGACGGTTGTCCGGCGATCTCGCCCGAACAAAAACCGGCGGCCGGCGCCCGAAACCCTAGCCCTCATTTCCTCCTCTCCGCCCCGCAGCCTCTCCCTTTCTCCTCCTTCCTCGCGCCGCAGCCGCAAGAAGAGGGTCGCGGCGGGCCGGCCGGAAAGCGGGACGGCGCCGCCGCAGCGCGGTCTCCGGCACCCTCACGGCGCGCGTCCCTTCTTTTCTCCTCCCCGCTTTCTCTCGGACCGCACAAGAGCGGCGGTCGCCCATGGCCGGAGGAAGAAGATGACGGCGCCGCCCGCGCGGCCCCCGCGCCGGCGTGCGCGCTCGCCCATGGCGGAGCGCGCCGCCGTCGAGCGGCCTTGAGGTGGTGCCACGAGCCCGCGGTCGAGCCCGACCACGCGACGGCGAGGTCATGCCGACCGGCGGCCTCGTCCCGCGCGACGGGGCGGCTCACCGAGCCCGCGCGACGGCGGATGGATGGGGTGGAGAGCCGGATAAGTCCAAGATAGCTCCGACCTCTTTTCCCCTTAGGGTTAGGGTTTGGTTTCACTGTCCGATTCGAAATCGGTCGCATTCTTTTCTTTTCCCTTCTTTTGATCTCTTAGGGTTATGGTTCTACCTTTCTTTGCCCTGTCCTAGATCCGTCTAGGGTTAGGGTTAGGAGTTTCTGTCCGGATCAAATCCGTGGCCGGAGGAAGAAGATCGGCGCAGTGCAGTGGCGGCGGTGCGGAGGAGCTTCCCGTCACTGGCTGCGCCCCTAGGGATCGGATTAGGGTTGTCGGTGGGTGTGGCGGCTCACGGTGAACCTCGTACTGAGAGCCGCCGGCGCCCACCTCTTTTTATAGCGCAGGGTGACAGGGGCCCTCCAGCCAATAGATGGGGGCCGGCGCCCCGATCGCGCGAGGTTCCAGGGCCCGAGTTGGGCCGTTGGGCCCAACTCGGGATTGAGATGATCCTTACAACCAGTCCTGATCTCGTCCATTGTACCCCAGATGGCCTTGTCCAGCTTACCCACCTTGGACGACATGAGGTCACTCATCTCGTCGATGGAGGACCAGGCCCCGAACTGGATCTCCTCTGACGCCGTGGACAGAGCATCGCGGACATCTACAAGTGCCTGGAGCCTCTTCGCCGCCGCCGCCGCCGTCTTCTCAGCTGATGGTTGTTGATGATGAATAATGGTCGGAGCAGCAATGGCGTCAACAAAGGGGATCATCTTGAAGAAGGCCGACTGGATAAATCTTGAGAAGTCAGAAAGATTATCTGGTTGACTACTAGTTGTTGAGTCGCACAATCCATCCATGTATATCAAGGTGGAGTCTTTAATTTCGCGGAGACCAAGGATCCAACTGCGTGCAAGATGCTGGAGCGCGGTGCAGCGAGACGAGGAGGATGCTCCCGGTCCCTGCGGCAGCAGCTGACGCGCGCCGTCGGCGTCGTCTCCGTCGCCGAGGCGGAGAACCCAGGCGACGCCCATCTCTGAGAACCACCTCTCGAGGGCATTTCTTTTTCTTCCATGGCCACAGGATGAGAATTCCTCCACCAGGCGCTTGATGTGGCCGAGCTTCTTGGCTCTTGCTTCCCCGTCCAGCTCCAGCATGACCAGACGACCAAGCGACGGATGCAAACCATAGCACGACGACAGAGGAGATGAGCTCCCGGTCCCGGTCCCGGGTGTGTTGGTGGATGAGAGCGTACCTGAGCCGCTGGAGGAATCGCCGGCGGTCAAAGCCGCCGCGGCATATATGCATCCACCCCCGACCTCCATCATCCCGCAGCTCAGCCCCAAGTGCCAACCACCTGCTCTGCTCTGCTACTAATCGTCCGTCATCGAGTTGCGTCCGTCGTCGGTGGTCCCACATCCCCTGTGATTCAACCAGCAACGCGTCCCTTCTTTTTGATCCCACGAAATTGTCAGGTATTTTCCTCATGTCGTTGATCATGTGAACATGCAGCTATAAGTAGATTCCATGCACTTGCATGATCTCAAGAAAAAAAAAAGTAGATTCCATCATGAAAGACGAAAACTAGTGGTTGATTCCATCACGCGGGAGCGGAGCTGTAAGTAGATTCCATCATGAAAAAAGTCGAAAACTCGGTTCAGCCCTCACGCATAGAAAAAAGCTTCTCACAGACAGATCCAAGAATGACAGAGAACGTGGAAGTAACACATGGAGGTCACTCCTAGCGCTTTTAAAATCCTATAAAGAAAAGCTGCTCATCTCACCAGCTAGTAGGTAGTTCGGTTTTATCATCATCTGAAAACCTCCTAAACCTCCAGCGCATGCAAAAAAAAGTCATCGATCAGTTCATCGAAGATGACACGCTCGATCTTCCTCCCAACAACGTAAACGTCCTCGTACAGCACCTCCGCCCACACGGATCTCCGGACCTCGTACGCCACCATGCCCTCTATCGTCTGCATTTCCTGCGCCTGGGGATTCTTCAGAGCTTGCACCTGAAATTAGATCATTTCAAACAAACAAACAAAGCTGCAGTCATTTGATTTTTTTTTTCCTGAAAAGTTACAACATGTTCCTGCATACTCCAATAGTGGAGATCGATGCACTGACCTGCTGCCAAACATCATCCACCAGCTTCTTCCCTCGCGCCACTCCCGTGGTGTCAACGACCCACCGACGCAACGATGAACCACCACCTCTCGAGCTGCTCTCCACCACCATGCTCTGCAACGCCTCGTTAGCGAGGTCGAACAGCATCCTGTGATCCGTTCCATCGTCGTACATGCCGGCGCCGACGATGTAGTCGCCGCGGTAGTAGTACATGTCCTCGACGTCCTCGAAGACGTCGTCGCGGATGGGCATCGGCCTCGCCATCGAGTCCGCCCTGGCATTGGCCGCCAACGGTCCGTCGTCGTCGTCGTCGTATAAGCCGGCGGCGATGAGAAGCTCTGTTATGTAGGCCTTGTCTCGGCTGCACGCTGTCTCGACGGCGGTGATGTCTGTCCTGAATGATGATTCGCTGGCACTGGCAGGTGGCTCGAACTCTGACATACATTTTGGACTCAGCTCTTCATGCAGGAGAAGGAGATTGCATCACGTTCAAAAAAACATAATTTAATTCATCTTTGTGGTTTTGTTGCTAAGTTGAAGCTAATAAGCCAGTCATATGTACATATACAGTACCTGGTGGCAAGATGAAGTGCAAATCGGTGAAGAAATGGCGGGAACTGTGGCCTGCTGCAACCTCCAATGGGGACACTGGGCTCGGAGGCAGGTCGCTGAGATTTGCCTAATAGCAGAGGAGCAAGCCCAAAAGAAACAGAATTTCTGTCAGTCCATTTTCCCTTGCTGAAACATACAACATTCATATATTACAGGAATTTGATGCTGATATTTACTAGTACTACTTGCCTGTGCAACCTTGAAGAGGCTGAAAGTTTCATTAGACGGAGATGTCGCTGCACAAATAGGCATCTCCATCTTAGCAGGGTGGATCTCTGCAAGAGACGCCTTGTTGGACCAGTGCGTATTCCACCTAAAAGGGAGATTCCTTCTCGGGCTGAACCTGTGTCTCATGCTCGACACAGTCCCCCGGACGAAGCTGCTGAAACCAGCACTGACGACGCTCTTGCCTGTCATTCTCACTTCAGCAGCGGCAGGTTCAGAAGCTTCTTGCTGCTTGAAGGAGAAGAGCCTGCCTATGGAGAAGGAGAACCCTGGCTCCGGTGCAGAGAAGGACCGGAACAGCAGCCGTGGCGACGCCGGCGAAGCCTCATCCCTGTGCTTCGTCGTCAGGCACTCGCTTCTGAAGCTCTGGACGTCAGTAACGCAGCCACCGCCGCCTGGCCGGAGTACTGACGAAAGAGATGCATCCGTCATCGATTCCTCATCGGCCTTCTCCGGCGACAGGGACCTTTCGCTCTTGGGAATGTAAGACTGGGGTGATGCGTTGCGCTTGCGATCTCTTCTGAAAGCACGAAAGGACTCTGACCGGAACAGCCTCGGCTTGCCACGGTCCTCCTTGGTCTGCTTGGTGACCTGTTGCAATTGTGGAATCCCCCAAGCTGAAGATGGTGTCTTGATGAGCTCACCACCTGTAGCTGTAGCTGTAGCGGCAGTGACCGTGAGCTCTGTCTGAACCCTGTCCTTGACCTCCTGAAGAAGCGCACTCATGTTGGCATCCCTGTAGAGCTTTGGCAGACCAGGCAACAGGGTCTTCTGACCACCACCACCGATGGCAATACCACCTGTAGTATCAGGTTCAGAACAAGTTGTAGGCCTGAGGAGCACTATCGGTGTGTGTCCATGTGATGGCAACTCTTGAGATTGAGCAGCAGGCGCTGCTGCTGCACGGGGAAAGTCACTTGGTGCTGTGACGACGACGACGCTGTCATCAGGCATTGCAGCTGCGGGTTCAGCTGCTGCATGCTCACGGTCATGCTCTGACAAGGCGTCACCTTCACCCTGTGCCACGCCGCCATTCTTCTTCTTGATCATGTTCAGTGAAAGCTCCTCCTGCTGCGTCATCTTGCCGTGACCAAAACCAACACCAAGACCATACCTGGCCATTTTTCTGCTTGCGTAGGTCCTGCTGCGCGATCGCTTGAAGAACAAGGGGCGACCTGCCGCCGTCCGAGTCCGAGACGTCCGACGGCCTACTCGTCTGCAGCGCGGGCGCCTTGGAGGCCTGCCACGCCTGGAGATCCTGCCTCATCTTCTGGAGCAGCTCCTCTTCCTGGGGATGACGCCGCCGCCGCCGCCGCGGGCGCCATCCGCTTCCTGTCCCTAGCACTCTCACCATCGTCATCCTGTTGAGGCAAAGCTTGGAACTGGGACTGGAATACTCGTCGTCGTCGTCCCCGCCGCGGTACGAGTGGTGGAACGGCAGCTGCTGCCGGGTGAACTTGTTAGCCTGTCGTCGTTGCTCTTGGAACTGGACGTGGACGGCGCCTGCGGCAGGCTTTGCCGGTGGGGGTGTGGTGACAACGATGGCGTCGGCGTCGATGCCCATGAGACGAGCGATGACGTTCGGCTGGAGGTGGACGACGGGACGCACTCTTCTGTCGTTGTCGTCCCTGTGGCTGTGGAGGATCATCGGCTCTTCTTCCGCGGCGGTGCTGGTGCCGGTGCCGGTGTGATGGAGACCGTTGGTTGCGATTCGGTTGGACGGTGGCTTATGGTGGTGCTGGTGGCGGCGGCGGAGGCTGAGGCTCATCATCTGCACGCAGTGCGATACGAACGGCAGAGGATTGCTGGAAGTGTGAAGAAGATGGAGATGCAGATTGGAAAGAAAGTTGCAGAGTGGTTTTCTGCGGACAGAGAGGAGGATAAGCGTCAAAATTCAAGCCTCCGTACGTTGATGAGCACGATTAGCAGAGGAGCAGGAAATGAATTGCTCTTGCTCCTCTGCTCAATCTCTGGTACGCCGATGTCGTCATGGGAAGGTACAAGTGCACAAGCACTCGCGCGCACGAACTGAAGAACTGCTCAACCGACAGACGTGCGCTCACGCAAGCGGCAGGCCCCAAGAGAACGAGAGGCGGGAAGCTGGAGTGCAGGACTGCAAGGAGAAGGAAAAAAATACAAAAACAGATGGCATAGCCCCCGGCGAGGATCGAACTCGCGACCTTTCGCTTACGAAGCGAACGCACTACCACTATGCTACGGAGGCCAAGCTTGCTCTGGCATTTCGTACACAATATCTGATCGTTTTCTGGTTGCCAGATCTCATCACACCGGCACAACAAACCGAAGAAAGCATGACCATTTCTCACGGGTGACGGTATGCGTATTACTGCTGCTTCCAAGCTCAGTTGATGGCTGCAACTTGTTGGAGGAACTCAACTCGAGACTTGAGTGTACTACTGCTACTGTGCCTGCTCTTCTCTGTCGACCGAGGAAGTCTACATTCTCTCACTCACGGCATGCACCAGCACCAGAACATAATGTGGCACGTGACCTTTTTTTTTTTGAAACGATGGCACGTGACCTTTGAGTTCTGACTCAGAGGAGGCAGGCACAAGGTGCTCATGATGATCGATGATCTCGCACGTCCCATCACATTCGTTGCAGGGTGCAGAGAAAACCATTCCAGTTGCAGCAATTCCAGGATTCCGTACCACAAATTCCTGCTCTTTCTTTTGACCAAAAAAAAAAAAAAAAAACTGCAGGGAGATTCCTTCGGTGACAACCGTTTTCATTAATTTAAAACAAAGAAGGATCCATACATACAGAACTTAACTAAAGACATCAAGCCAAACATAGAACATTCCCGTACTTGCCCTCTCACCCCATTAAAAAAGCAATTCTTCAATTCTAAGGTTACACCAAGCCTATAAAAAATATACTTAACATAATATGTATCATCAAACAAATCATGAATTGCATCTTTAAGTTAAGGCTCTCTTTGGTGCTAGTAATTTATTTCTCGAATAAACAAAATAATTTGTGCATCTTTGAAATTAAGTAAAAGAAAACTTTCACGTAAAATTGGAGAGAAGATATTACATGAAGCATAGCTTCCGTCTCATAAATGCTCTATGTGGACTACTCATGCAATAAACAACCAAGGTTGCATGCCCCAGCCTTCAATACATAGATTAGCGATGTACTCATGCGTGGCGGTCGCGGCGCTCCGTATCCGCTGCGAATGCTCCTCATCAAGGAAATGCTCCCGCATTGCCTAAGCGCATGAAGTGACGGCGTCCTCGACAAACATAGCCTCGTACTCCTGTGTGTTGCCACGTTTGTTGGTGCCCTCTGGATCAGTCCAAGCCACTGCATGACGATAATGTCGCCTCGCTTGGCCACCAGTATCTTGGCTAATAGCTGCGCTGCGATGCACCTACTCCGTTGTGGAGCACTATTACTTGAGTTATCTGCCGCACTGTTCTTCACCGAAACCAACCGAAAGCCGGTGAAGCCGGTCATGCAAGCCACTGCTACATCGCTGAAAAGTAAAGAAGTTGAAGCCGATACAAGCATATAGATGTTGATACTGAGAAGTGCTATATCTTGTCTTGTATTAAATTTTAGTTAGACTGAACAGGGGGAAAATCATTTTGTTCAAATTTAAAACTGCATTTTATTTGGGAGGGAGTACGTAGTCGAGTACACCTTCCATTACTCCTGGTAGCATATGTACTGCTTATCATGCAGTGATTGCGCCATTGCTTTTAGTGTCAGCAAGGGCCGGCATTAAACCCAACTAGGGTGCTCGTTGAACAACAAAACCACTGAGCGCCTCTCTTCTTTTCTCCCCCATCTACCAATCTATAGTGTACAACCGTGTTAAGTGCTCGTCCATCAATCGATGAACCTCAATTTTCGTCGTACTTGTTCGTTGATGAAAGAAGAAGGGAGAGAAGATGAAGAGAAAAGGAGGGAGTCCTGACTGATTCGTCGTCCTCAGTCGACCGTTGTAGCAGAGCTGCTCGTCCTGCAGTTGCTGTAAATAAATTTTTAACACAGGGTGAGGGTGGGCAAGGGGACAGCAGAGGACACTGCTACACTGGTCAGTCAGTACACTAGTCACTATCACTGCCCTAGGAGCGCGCCTGCAGCGAGCACATTGCCCTAGAACCATTCAATCAATCTCAACGGACACTTGCAGCAGTACAGTACGTACGACTGCAAATGGTCCCTGCAGCCTCCTCCTTCACTCTTGCAGCCCCCTCCTCAATCTTCTGCCCTCCCCACAGCTCAAAATTTTCCAGGCCTAGTATCTCAGGTACGCGCCCTCGATAAGCAATTTTTCATTTTTGACTTTCGAGATTTGAAACATGAGTTCGAATCACTCCTCGGCCTCTGCTACCGTACCATTTACCATGACGAACATCATTCAAACCAAATGCTCCTTTAACCACGGAAACAGCCGTTCTTCGACAACACATCATGATGATTTGTTAATTTCACAGTGTCTCCCAGGCCCAATAATCAAATCAAACCACAACAAAGCCAACAATCAGCTCACATCACAGCAGTATGCATATATTCCGCCACCACAGCAAGACTAACCATCCAAAGACAACAAGCAAAAAGGCCAACCAATTACCAAAGCAAGGCAAACCGTCGACTTTTCCAAATAGGGCAAGGGTGCCAACAGCACCCAATCATTTTACCCGGTTCCATTCCATTCCTTCACAAACATTCAAACTACACTGTGCCCGTGTGCCGCCCAACTACTGGAGATGTATCACCCAAACGATGACCTGCAATTTACGCGACAGGTGCACGCAATGCAAAGCTACAGCAGCTCCCAATAACAAACGCAGAGAACCAATATAGAATAACACAGAAAGGATATGGAACACAATGATTACTTAATCTAACATTACCCAAACTGATATTATCACAATGTTAGCCGATGACGACAATGGAAACAGTAATCTAGGTACAAGCAGGCTGCCCCTGCTGGTCCAGTGTGGTGGACACACACACACCAGACCAACAAGCAGAGCCACCCGCCGGTGGCGCCAACAAGGAGCGCTATCCGTTATAGCACGACAAAAGCAAAAACATCACGATGTGGAGTGAAACTGAATAATTCTAGTACATGGATATAGGCTCCTTATAGTTTTTCGCCACGGGGCCTTGTGTCGCCGCTCCATTGCTGGACGAAGCATGGTCCATCATCTTGAGCAAGCTCCATCACTCGTCATCGTCCTCATCCTGCGAGCAGAGGGATAAACAGACTTTTATTAAGACTCCCCATCTCCAAAGCACAATGGATCAGGTAGCAAACAAAGCCTCACATTCTAGACTTGTAATGCAATCTACATAGACATGTAATGCAATCTACAAAGTGCTATAGATATGAACCTTTCTATCTGTTGTATTCATTTGATTGAATCGAATCCAATACCAAAACATTTTATAAGCAAAGCTCATCTAAGCAGTTTAGAAGCAAAGCTTTCAAGATAACATTAAAAATTTTTGTATACCTCCTCGCTACCCTCATCGTCATCCTCATCATTTACCTCCGACTTGGACTTGTCGGACTCCTCTTCGTCTTCCTCCTCTTCCTCCTTGGCAGGAGCCTTCTTGGCAGCAGCAGTGCTCTGCACAAGCTAACAAAGGATTCAGTAAGTATAATCTTTACTTATTTGGATGAATGACTTTGAATGGTATACTATATTCATATAAGTAATAACAGAGCAATTGAAGTTTCTGTACCTCGCCCTTGTTGTAGGCAGCAATGGCCTTGTTATACTCCAGCTTGAGCTTATTAGCCTTGGCTACATAGGGAGCCTTGTCCTACAATCCACAAACACGCATCAGCACAAGCTTTTAGTCGAATCTAACCCCGACCAACTACTACTACTTTCAGGACGGACGTGGTATTAGTAATGTGTAGAGGAAGCTTACCGATTCGCTGAGGGATTTCCACCTGTCACCGGCAGCTTTTCCCACCTGAAAAGTTCCACCAGGAAAGAGTTGGCGCAAAACGGGGAAAAAAGTTCAGTAAACTACGAATCGAGACGATTGAATAAATTGAATAAATAATACAAAGTGGTTAATCCCATCGCAGTAAAGTCAAAGCAGATAATAGTAGTACTATCGGCCGGTCATAATAAAGTAGTAAGGGTTGGTCGATTTGTTGGGGAACTTACGGCAGCAACAGACTTGTTCTTAGGGTTCTTCTCCTTGAACTCCTTGCGGAATTCCTCCCTGTGTAACAAACATCCATCAAAAAACAGATCGAATCCAAGTTCCAGAAACAGCATCGAATCGAAAAACATAAAAAAAGTTGTCGCATCTCATCTCGTCTCACATGAATACGAAGAAGGCGCTGGGAGCCCTCTTGGGCTTGTTGGGGTCCTTGCCGGCCTTGCCCTTCCTCCCCTTGGCGGCGGGCTTCTCCGCGCCCTTGCTCTTCACCGCCAGCCTGCAGGAATCAATCCACGACAGAGACAGCGATGGAAAAAAAAAAAAAAAAGTCAAACCATGTCCCAGCGGCGGCGCATAATATTATAATAACAACAACAACATAAATCGAATGCTCGCGACACCACGGAACAGATCTACGCGACGAGCAACGAAGAACAAAAACGTAAGAGAGATTCGATTCGACATGTTCTTACTTGGCATCGGCCTTGGCGGCGCCCTTGGATTTGGCCCCTTCATGGCGGATTGGTGCGGCGTGACGGAGCGCAGCGGTCAGATCCGCGCGGGGCGGAGCGAATCCCGCTCGCGGCCGGCGAATCGAGGGCGAATTGCGCCTGGCGGCCTGGGGGAACGAAGGGGAAAGGAGGAGGAGGGGAAGGAGGCTGTTCCGCAGGAGGGAGGAGAAGGGCAGGCGCCCGCGCAGGGGATAAGAAGGAAGGCGTGGCCCAAGGGCATATCTGCGATTCCGCCCAAGCAGCAAGGGCCCGCACCACCTTCCCAATTTGAATTCCCGTACCCGCCGGGACGCTCCTCACCCGAAGAGCATACGCGGATCCCACTGACGCGTGGGGCCAGGAGACCTCCGGGCCCGGCTGTCATCTGGTACTGCCCTGCGACGGCTAGGGCTACGGCCGCCCGCGTACGAGTGGTGGAGGGGCGTGCTCGGGGTTTTCGCAGAGCATAGGGTGCTTAACGCAAAAGCGGCGGGGGCAGGGGCTTGGGCGGGATTTTGGAAAATTTGGGCTGGCGGAGGGGCAGAAGCCGCAGGGTGTGCATGTGGACGCGCGGATCACATGGCCTCACGCTGACGCGCGGGCCCCGCGCTGCAGCCGCACGGCGGAAGATATTTTCCCGGCGCCCGGGGGCCCCACCGTGCGGGCAGGGGAAGCCACGTCACCGATCCGCGAGAACGCGCGTGGTTGGCTGGCGTGCAGGGGGTGAGGCCTGGCCACCGCGTGTTTCTGCGTTGTGCTTGTTGGGTGTGCTTCCTGTGAGCGCAAACCACCGCCTGGTTTTCCGGTTTCCGCTGCCGACCGTTTGAAACACTTCCGGTTTCGCCAGGAGAGCGTCCGCCGGCGGCGGAGTCGAGGCCGCGGCGGCGAGCGGCGACGGCCCCAGTGGCCACGGTGGCTGTGAATACAGGACTGCTGGCACCGCTCCGCCGCGGCAGACGGCGATCGGCTTGTCGCTCCGGCCGGTCCGCCGCAGCTGGCGCGGCGAGGAGCTACGCGGCTGGGCGTCTTGCTCCTGCTTCTGCAGAAAGGTTAGCCGGCGGCCATATGTTCTTGCTCCTGTGGGTGATCTTTGATCTACTGATTGTTTCAATGCCGAGATAGATTTGTACTGCGAATTCAATTCCCTCACCTCACCCCAAGCCCCGTGCACCGTGCCGTCATTAGCTTATTCATTTGCCAGGACGATGCCAACGGTAGTTCACTCGGATGATATTATTGGAGGAGAGCATCATCGTTGTGAGGGTGAAGCTGAGTATAATTCTGGTGCATGGATCCATAGGACACATGTAATTTCGCCATCGACGATGAACTGATGAGGCACCATCCATCACCATCTTCAGTCAGTAAACCCGATTGATCACTCGTTGTCATCTTCCAAGTTCCAACTGTGACAGAACACTCAAAAGGAGCTCTATTCTAGCCTCACTGCTTATTACATTGTCAATCTGAGCTTTTATCTCTGAATTGTGGCCACCCAAAAAAATATACTGAAAAATCAAGCAATATTGTTTACCTGTTGTATTGACTGAACCCAGTCCAATAATATCTGCATTCTACAACTGCTGATAAAAGCAACTAGTTTAACGCAGGCTGCCATTGGATTGTCACAGGGAAAAAACCACAAGAAACCGGGCGGGATCCTGCATACTGCAGCTGCATTCTAAAGGAACTCAGGTGATGGTGTATACAATACAGAGATTAAAAAGCATTTAGACGTAGTCAAATACAAATGTATTCTTCCTTTTGGTCCTCACAACAAGGCAAACAACTTGCATTGTTTAGGCGTGGTCAACTGCATTGTGTGATTTTACCTTAATTGGAGAGTTCCATGATATTGATCACTCTTTACCTACAAAAGGTGTTTTTAACCACATGCAGAAAAAAGAAGAGAGAACCGCTCTACAGTTTTGCATGAGAAGAGCAATGGCCAATTTGGGACAAAGTTGTTTCGATGGTCATGGTATAGCTAGTCCTTTATGTACAGAAAGGGCAATGTTCCTAGCATAGAAGATACTCTCATTTCTTGTGTGAAGAAAATTTCTGCTAAAGAGTGATGCTATAGGAAAACAAGCATCTTTCAAAAGTCATCCTGGATCCAAAGAGCCCAAAATGGTCCATAGGTCCAAGATGTCCCAATTTCCCATGGTAATGATAATCGTCCTTACATACAAAAGGGGCAAAACATTAGTAAGACAAGCCAAAGAAAAAGGAGATAGTCCAATCATTGTGAAAAAGGAACAGTCACCAACATGTGCTTGGGGGTTTGGATATGTTGTTTTTTCTTTATGAATTATTTGTGACTCTAACCTGCTCTTGAAAAAACTTGAAGGGCCCATTTGAAACACAAAATCTATATAGGATTTTACCTTAATTGGAGAGTGCTATGATATTTGTCATTCTTTACCTGCAAAGTGTTTTAAACCACATGCATAAAAAAGGGCAATGGCCAATTTGGAACAAAGCTGTTTCAATGGTCATGGTATAGCTAGTCCTTTATGTACAAAAAGGGCAATGATTTTGACATAGAAGATACTCTCATTTCTTGTGTGAAGAAAAAGGTTACTAAAGAGTGATGTTCTTAGGAAAACAAGCATCTTTCAAAAGTCAACTCAAACCCAAAGAGTCCAAAGTGGTCCATGGGTCGAAGATGTCCCATTTTCCATGGTCCATGGTCATGGTAGTTCGTCCTTATTACATACAAAAGGAGAAAAACATTGTGAAAAAAAGGAGATAGCCCAATCATTGTGAAAAAGATCACCAACATGTGCTTGGGGGTTTGGATATATTTTTTTTGTTTTACTTAATGAAAACCAAATTATTGGTGACTCTAGCCTGCTCTTAAAAAAAAAAAACTATAAGGGCCCTCTTGAAACACAAAAACTGTATAGGATTTCCAGGGATTAATTCAGTTTTAAATGAAAAATGTAGAATTTGGGTAAATTTCCTGTGTTCCAAACATTACCTAAATTCTTAAAAATGTTATGCTGTCTCCGTACAAATAGCTATAGCAATATGCAATAACCTTACTGCACACTTTTCATGAAAAGAAAACTTACTGCACAAACTAAATCTTGCACATTTATATCCATTGTTGTTGCATTGCTAGTGTTGAGGGTTACATAAACTGGAGGGCCCTTTTGATTTGAGCAACAGGTAGATAAATGTGAACCCACAAGGCCAGTTGTTTTATTTAATTGCTAAAAGGATGGCTGCCAACTGCTTCACTTCAAAGAGGCTCAACTCAATTATTGTCAGTGTGCTGGAACGGATTAGTAAAGCCCTAAGGCATGTATAATGGTACAAGTAGCAAATAATAGACCAATGAATGAATATATGTACTCGCCTTTACAATCATAATATGAAATAGCAACCCATCTTCTTTACACCGAATAAACACATAGTCGGAGTATAATCCTTTATCTATGTCTTAGAAATAGAAAATCTCACACTGCTCTCACACAAAGTGGCTATACAGTCAGTGCGGAACAGCAGCCCATTTTGAGGTTGGAACGCCCGGAACAAATCAGATTCCGACGGCCAAAGCCCATTACAACACCCTAGCGGCCCAGATCAGCCTACCCAACATAAAGAGCCGAGGACCAGCCCAGTAGCCCACGTGATTCCTCTCTCCCTCCGGAGCGGCGGCGCGCGGCTTCTGCGACGACGGGACGGCGAGCGTCCCGTCCTGCCTGCAGCAGACCGCGCCGGCTCCAGGGCAACGCCGCGCCTCACGGCCCTGTCCCTCTCCAGCATGGCGGCCCCCGCGACCCCGCTCAACGGCACCAGCGCCGTTCCTCCAGGGTGACCCCTGCGGCAGCGGCAGTTGCGGCAAGCAGCTACACGGCCGGTCTCTCGCTCGTGCACAAGGTGAGCACCAACCCCATGTCCAGCATAGTCGCCGAGCTCCAGGCCTCACTGAGGGACTCAGGAGCCGTGGCGACTCTAGCCGCGCGCACCAGGGACGCGATTCTCGAGGTCGGGCCAGACCAAGCAAAGCTTCTGAACCGCGCGCCGCCTTTGGCTCCATGCAGACTGCAGACGCAGGAGCGGAGAGGCAGTGCGTCCAGCTGGGCCACGAGGACGTCGGGCCAGACCAAGCCAAGCTTCTGAACTGCGCCGCCTTTGGCCACGCCGAGGAAACTGCCGGCGCAGGCGCGGAGGAGAGGCACTGATTCTAGCTCGGCCCCCGAGGAGGTGTTCTTCCTTTGCCATGCCCTCAAGTGCGTCGACGTCGAGGTTGAGTCGGAGAGCAAGCCACTGATGATGGGTGCGCCGGACGTCGAGGTTGAGTCGGACAGCAAGGCACTGGTGGGCGCTTCAGAGCTGTGGGATCTCTTGGTCTCCGCCTCAGAGCGATTCCCGGAGAGGTACAAGGCGTATGAACACCTCAGGCTGAAGAACTGGGTTGTGAAGTCCGGATTGCAGTACGGGGGAAGCTTTGTAGCTTACCGCCATCATCCGGAACTTGTGCACTCGGATTTTTCAGTGAAAGTGGTTCCTGAAGGCGAAGCATTTGGCTCTAGGTGTGTCCGCATGGACTGGCCCGAACTGTTCTGTGCGCTCCGGGCTTCTGGAAGTGTGGCCAAGACGTTACTTGTTCTGACCATCAGCACCGAGAGCTCCGACCTGGGATCATTGGATTGTTTGGAACAGATGGTCGTTCATGAGAGGGTGATCACCAGATGGATACCGCAGCAGTGCCGTGAGCAGAATGGCAAACCGCGCAGAGAAGAAAACAGCAGGGATGGGCAAAGACAGAAATCTTGCAGAGAAGTATCGAGCAACGAAGAACAACGATCTCCAACATGTGCTCGGAGTTTAGGTATGCTGAAATTTTTACAAAGGAAAACCAAGGCATTGTTCGTTTCACGAAAAAGCCAGGCTGAGAAGCTAATTTGTTTGTGGGAGAAAAGAGGTGTATCATAGCTGATAAGTTCAAGCGAACAAGGCCTTTAGTTATTGGTGACTCTACTATGCTCTTTAAAACTAAGGGCCCTTTTGGAACACAAAAACTGTATAGGACGTACATGGATTAATTCAGTTTCAAAGGAAAAAATGTAGAATTAGGGTAAATTGTTTCTTGTCATCAGGAACTTTTGTAGCTGTTTATTTTCTCTTTCTGGTAGCTTACCCTCCTTCGGCTGTTGTGAGGGATCTCTGGAATTTTGAACTGCGTTGTAATCCTGTTGGTCTTTTGATTAATAGTTGAAAGGTCGGGGTCTTTTGACCCTTGAACTCCAAGCAAAAGAATGAGGGTAAATTTCCTGTGTTCCAAACATACTTCAATTCTGTAAAATGATATGCTGTGTACATGCAAATAGCTATCACAATATGCAATAACCTTACTGCACACTTTTCGCAAATAAATAAATAAATAAACTTACAACACAAACTAAATCGTGTACATTGTATCTTCACAGTGCTACGCAGTCAGTGCAGAACAGGAACCCAATATATTTGCCATGCATTTGCATTTTTTTTTAGCATATGCCATGCATTTGCAGGGAAGTGGAGGGATCGATTTTGGGCCAAGATATCGCTGAAAAGCATTCGTTTTCGTCTCGGTTTGGAACACCCGGAGCAACTTATACTGCCACATTCCGAAGGCCAAAGCCCATTTGCGCGCAACACCCCAGCGGCCCATACTAGCCCACCCAAGACAAAGAGGTGAGGCCCAGCCCAGTAGCCCACATCCTCCACCTCGCTCCCCTTTGGAGCGGCGGCGCGCGGCTTCTGCGACAAGGCAAAATTTGCCAGGGGACACTAAAAAAACCTGGCTTTTGCTACTGGACACTAAAAAAGAATGGCTTTGCCATAACACACTATAAAAGTATGACCATTTGCTGCTGGACACTATAACCCATATAATATGATTTGTCAATCAAAGAGGTAAGTAGACATGATATTTTGGACAGAAATACTTTGTCCTTCAATTGAAGGCTGAAGCAATATAACAGGTCATATATCATCACCATAATATGCACATTTCAGCAACAATTTAGCAGATCCACAAACAAGATAGGTTCAAGGAAAGTAGCAGGTCCAGCCCACAAAATACAAACATTCTCTAGCAACATTCAAGTACAGCAACAAAATATAGGCTCAATAACATGTTTCATCCAACTAATAAAGTGCAAGCCTATGCTCTTTTAGACCTAACAACCTGCAGCTTCTTTGCCTTTCCGGTTCAACACTAAATGGAGATGTGAGTGGATGTCCAACGGGCTCTATGGCGTCTTCAAGTTCCAGCAGCCTCTTACGACTATAGATGAGTATAGAAACTTGTTAGATAAATAGAAGCAATGACAGGAACATAAAAAATCAGCAAGAGTTATACCCTCTTGTCATAGGACTTGGAGTAGAAACCGGGGTGGTGATTCTAGTTGGTGTAGATGATTCTAGTTCCAGCAACCTCCTTGTCATACTACATACAAATACAATCATATGATAGTGTATTATTACATAATTTGACAAGGGGATAAATATTTCAAATGCACAAATTATAATTGTACCTTCTTGTAATAGGGCTTGGTGTCGAGAAGAAGTGATGGGTCTTGTGGGTGTAACACATGAGGGTAGTTCCCTGTGGTGGCTCGGCACTAGATGGCACTCACGTGACATTTTTCTTGCCTCTCTTTCTTTTTGGCCTTGGAGCGCGGGTGGTGGTGCATCGATTCATGACATATTCATTGCATGTTTTCTCCATATGTCCAAGTTGTTTGCATCTTTTGCATCTTGTGGTTCTCTTTTCGGATCCACCTTACAGCGGCTGGATTTAAACCTCCTCTTCCTTGGTCTCACGGCCGCCGGTTTCGGAATTGGAGGCCACAACTTAAATCCAAGGTTCACTTGAGGCCACTTTGTTCCTATCGCCATTGGCTTCACACACTTTTGGTATGCCTTCTTAAACTTTTCAACCGAGTAGTATTCATGAACATAGCCTTCAATATTACAACCTCAATTGAGGTGATAAGACACAAGGCATGTGTACATGGCAGACCAGTAACTTGCCAACGTCTACAAGTGCACTTCCTCTCTAGAAGATCAGCGGTATGCCTCCAATGAACTAGATTCCTTGTAACACCTTCGACTTCACCTAACATTTCAAAAGCTCTACTACCATCTCGTATGCATACCTCCACACATATTGCAGCCCCCTACTTCTTGCATTGAGGTCTTTCATGACGTTTGGCAAAATCTTATCTTTAAACTTCATGGCAATTTTTCTCCTCAAGAACATTTTATCCATGCATAATTGCCTTATCTGTCCATAAGATCAACTACCGGCAATGATTTTTCTTCCCTAATCCAAACCGTTGAATGTTTTCCGCTATGTTATTTGTTACATAGTCACACTTGCTTTCTTCGGAGAAGAGGTGCCTTGTCCATAGATGCTTATGGTTTTCATGTATCCACTTCATAGCTTGGGCATGCTTCATACATCAAATTGTAGTGCTCTTCAAACTGTCCTTTTGAAAAGCTCTACATGCGGTCACAAGTGTTTAAGAAGACCTCACCTGCGAACCTTTTTTTGAAGTTTGCAACTAAGTGTCTCATGCACTCCCTATGCTCAACTCCATTTTTGAAGACCCGAGTAATAGCGAGAATCAATTCCTTTGCCTCGCATCTTTGAGATCACTAGGCCCGGAGGTGATCCAATTGCTTGATGAAGTCTCCTAAAAAACCAAGACCAATTTTCGGTTGTCTCGATGCAAACACACCATAGCACACTTTGGAAACATCCAATTATGCCCATCAATAGAAGTAGCGAGATGCAAGTTGTCCATTCCATTTTCCACTCAAATGAGTAGAGTCTACACCAAGGAAAGGCCTGAACCATTTAGAAAACCATCTACACAGGCTTTCAAGGCAACAAACATTCTTGTAAATCTCATCTTCGCCCCACTTCCCTTTGAGTTGTTGCAAAGCCATATCCCTACCATCCCACACTACATAATATGACAAACGCACGCTGTATTGTTGTTCTAGTGTTTTCTTCAATTCTTTAGCTTGAATTGTGGGATCTTTTGCAAGCCAACCAATAACCCTATCCTTGACCCAATGATTAGTTGCCATGCGATTACGCTCAACATTTCAGTGCTTTGACAATTATGCGCATGAGGCATCTTTTTTATACGCACCACAAATGGAAAAATTGAATAAATCTTAAAAACCAAATCTGAAATTGTACAAAATTGTGTACAAACAATAATGCAAGTTGCAAAATCATACCTGCCAAGTCTTCCCATCTTTAAGCTTGTGAAACATGTATCATCCACTTGCAGTTCGGCTTTACAATAGCCTCGGTATCTTGTTGACTCGAGAATAGGGAGCTGCAATTTCATATTCTTGACTGCACATCTTGCCTAATAGCCTTCTTAAAAGTATCACCATCCTCAAAGGTTACACCAACTTCTATTTTTTGGGTTCTCTAAGTCAGCTACATGGACAATGGTCTCACAGCCCCTTGCATCCTCCACTAGTAAGTCATCCTCCAAATCAACACACTCATCATCCTCTACATTTTTGCCATATAATTCAGCATTTGAGACATCGAGAAAGCAACAATTTGTAAGCGATCCTCATCATCTAGACCAACATACTCTACATCATCATCGACCCAACTCTCTTTAGGATTGTTCTGGGCTGGAGGCTCTCCTAGTGATGATGCAATTTCGAGAGTAGGCTGCGCAATTAACTGGTTGACAGGAGCATCAGGAGCATCAGTGCTGCCCTGTAACACACAAGGCATGTTCTCTTATCGCCCAATATCAAGCTCCAAACAAAAATCATCCTTTATCATAACCCGCACTTGCACTGAGAGCCTTCTTATCTCCCAATACATGTCAATTGCATGCAGCAGTCTGTTATCAGAATCAATTTCTTCATAGCTACACTCATATTATCCCAATAGGTGACACGCAACTTGTGTTTAAAGTCTATCTTAATTTCGGTGCCAATGTCACTAAGCAAATCACTCCAATTTGTGGTATCTCTGTCTAAAATCTTAGCAATGTTACAAGCATCATGATACTCACGCTTGCCAGCTTCAGTCAA